>JAOTRH010040326.1:0-20247 GCA_034768845.1 Heliamphora exappendiculata
CCTAAACCGGTGGTTTGCAAATATATTAAAAATATATATTTAATTGTTGATAAAAAAAATTTTTAATTTGAAATATTAAAAAAAAGAAAAAAAATGCTGAATTTAAAATTAAGAGTGAAAAAATATAAATTACAAATAAAGAGAGAGATAAGAGCTAGTTAATAAGAGATAAAGTGTTATATAAAACAAATGTCAACATTAAGAGTGTTGTGTTTTGTAATATAAATAATTCCACATGATATTTGTTAATATTTGAATCACTATTTTATTTAATTTTATAGCATATTTATTGTACTTTGTATCATTTGTTTTAATTTTTAAGTTTTCGTAATTATTGGGCTAAGATCCGTAGTTCACGGCAGGTAATACTTTCGGATTCCAAGTATGGAATGAAAAAAAAAATCTATTTAATTCATGTATTACATATTTTTATTTATTAATAATATCGCATAAATAAATGATACATGATACGTACTCGCAAAGTAGCCAATAATTATTCCTCTTTTGGTGGCTATAAATAGCCCCTCAAAACTCGCTACTAAACTCACATCCAAAGCAGTTTTCGGCTGTTTTAATGAATTCCTTTCCTCTTCCAAGAATGAGAATGGCGATGATGAAGAATACTCTTTTGGTTCTTCTGGTTTCTGTGATTGCCATCTCGGCCATCCGGATTAATGCCCAGACAGCGGGGGTTGGAGGCGTTTGAAGCGCTGTTTCCGGCGTTAGTTCCGCCGTTGGTTCCGCCATTAGTGCTTTAACTAATCGTAAGTCATTCGTTGTTCTTCGCTCAGTTTCACTCCATTTTTATGATAATTTTCTTCCACGGGTTTTTTTACCTGGAACAGTAATTTTCATGGTTTTTTTTTTTAATTTCATGGGATTTTTTATTATACCTGGAACAGTATTTTTCTCCACCAGATCTTCTTCCCCACCTTTCCCCTGTCTGTTTCCTTAGAAATCGTTTTCCCGAAAAAAGATACTTGGAACATTGATACTCAATTTTTCACCTTCGCTCTTCCCCCGGAAAACATTCTCCACTGAAACATCTATGGACAGTTTTTTTTTCTTTCCTTTTTCTCTTTTTGTTTCGAGTGAAAATTCTTATTGAAGACAAAAGATTTACTGTTGAACATTATTTATGTGTGTTTAAATTTATGCATATATGGTTTAATTGCAAATTTATAAGGATTTGTGTTTACTTATATATTTATTGGATAAGTTTAGTTGCACTAAAAGAACACTAAAAATCACTGTTTAAGAAAAATTAAATCGGGCAGTTTTTTTTTTAAATGTTTTGGAAAGTGTGTAAAAGTGTTAAGTATATTAAATAGTGTTTTTTAGTAAGAATTTTAATAAAATTGTTAGCATTACTGATATTTATTTGTTCACTTTTGCAGTTACCGGCGGCCTTTCCGTTGGCGGCGGCCTTGACCCATGACTCCCATGACTCTAAGAGTTCTTAGATGACATGATGGAATAAAACCAAGTACTGTTGTGACCTTTGTTACTAAACTTGTGAGAGGAGCCCTCCACATACTATTATGCTATTATGTTTTTTTTTTCTTTTTTTTTTTACGTTGCTGAAGAGAGTAGACCGCACTCATCTTGTGATTGATTTGCTTTTCTTCAATCTTGTCTCGTATTGGCATTTGAAATATCATCTTATGATTGATTTGTATTTTTTCACGTTGTATATCAACACAGACAATATAAACAGATAAATTTATCTGTATTTTTTATACATATTTTGAAAAGATACAAATAAATTAATCTGTATTCTTTACACGTACTTTTAATAGAAAACAGATACATTTATCAGTATTCTTTATACATATTTTGAAAATTTACATATAAATTTATCTATTCTAAAATATTTTTGTTCCAAAAAGACCTTAGGCGTTAAGACTTTTATGAACATGGATCTTGCCCGTTAAAAAATTTTATGCTAAATGAAAAATAATAAACGGCCAATAATTAAACTGTTCACCAATTTTCTGTTACTTTTTTTGTTTAACGAAACAAATATTATATTAACGATACAATTGAGTACACAACTGAACATCAAGAGTAATTAATAGAAAGAGCAACCAAATAAAGCCTCAAACTAATAAAACTAAAGAAAATAAAAATAAATAAAACCATCCCCTTATAGATTACAAAATGACATACTAACACCTAGCTTCCAAAAAACTCACACCCAATCACACCAAGAAAAGACAAAGTCCGATGTATCTTTAAATAACATTTGAAAGACTTGGTGTCTTATTAAATTATTCTATTCCATTATAGGCATGATTTCTATGTACCTACATTTGACTAATCTCATCAATATTTTTTTATAACATCACGCATTGTATAAACATTCAAATCCCAATAAACTGTACCCATAAAACCACTCTTGTTAAATCCAGCATGTTCTCCCATCTAGGTTCAACATGATTGAAGACTATATCATTTCTAGCCTTTCAAATAGCTTATAACATAGCAAAGAAAATTGCCTCCCACATACTTATTTGAAAACCACCATTCCATTAGTCCCACCAAAGAAAGACATCCACACTTTTCACCATTTCAGGCACTCAGCCCACGCAAACATACAATGCAGTAGAAGATGTTGTGGTGTCTCAAAAATGGTGAAATTTGAAAAAATCTAGATTAGTTTGGGTCAAATCCATAGTCACCATTTGAAGATTTGCAGTATACAATTTTGGATCTTTGGAGATTTTAATTAATTTCAGCCTCCATCCCCCATTGTTGAATTTGGGATTTGCTACCCACTCCCTACAAGAAGTTAATGCTTTAAAGACAAAACAGATTCGTATCCAAAACTAGTAATTTCGTCGTTAAAACAAATCGAGACAAAATAATTTTTGTCGTTCATTTCGTCGCTAAAGTATCATCGCAAAATCATGCTTGCAACGAAATTATTTTCTCGTCGCCCAAAAAATGACATAGTGACGAAAATATTCGTCGCTTATTTACACAATTCGTCGTTAAAAATTATCATAATTTTGAATGAAGATTTAAGGCAAAAAATTATTTCGTCGCAAACGATAGTATTAGTGATGAAGTATTTTTCCTCGACAAACCTATTGTTGTCATTTCGAATAGAAATTTAAGGCGACAAAATAATTAGTAGCATAAATTAATATTAGTAACGAAATATTGTTGTCGCGAAATGCTGGCAACAAAATGTTTTTCGTTGCAAAAGTTTATATTTGGCAACGAAAAAAACTATCGCAAATAGTACAAGTTGCAATTAAAAAATGTTTTTTTGGACGAAAATAAGCTTATTAATTTTGTCGCTAAAAGCTGCATTTGTGGTCTATTTCGTCGTGAAAAATATTTTTTTAATCTAGGTTTACTTGTTTAAATATGAAGTATATTGACGCAATCATGTACAAGGAAGTGTTGAATGGCTAACCGTTTAACCTAGTAATTCCGTCTTGAGGATTAAGGCAGGGTAACCCTCTGTCACCATACCTTTTTCTCCCTTGTGAAAAGGGGTTCTCAGCCCTTTTACGAAGAGCTAAAGTTGATGGGACAACCCATGGAGTAAGTATTGCCAAAGGATGCCCTAACATCTCTCATCTCTTCTTTGTTGATGGTAATCTACTCTTCTGCAATGCAAATGTGAATGAAGCTAATTTGATCAAAGAAATCCTAGGGGTTTATGAAGGGACGTCAAGATTGGTAAACTTTGGAAAATCTGCTATTCCTTTCAGTAAGAACACATCGACTTGGTGTATTTCAAATGTTAAAGATATCTTGGGTGTTTCAATTATTGATGAGCATGGAAACTACATAGGTGTTCCAGTCCTAAGGAGGTCAAAGAAAGACATTTTTTCAAGCATCACGGACATAATTTGGAAGTTGTGTAAGGTTGAAAAGAAAAGATGTTATCTCAAGCAGGATAAGACGTTCTGATCAAGGCAGTGGCCCAAGCTATTCCTACATATGTTATGTCAGTGTTTAAATTCCCAAATTCTTTATCGAAAGAAATTTTGGCTTAAGTGGCTAAGTATTGGTGGGATGGGTTGAAAAATGTTCGAGAAATTCATTTGGAAAAGTGGGACAGTGTGTATCAGCTGATTGGAAGGGAGTATGGGCTTTACAAATTTAAAGGCCTTTAACTTATTGCTGTTACCAAAGCAAAAATGGAAGATCATAACAAAATCGCTCTCTATGGCATGAAGAATCCTAAAAGCCAGATATTTTTCAAATTCTTCGTTTGTAAATGTGGTTGTTGGATGTAACCCATCTTTTGCATGGAGAAGTTTTTTGACAGGCAAGTCTATTTTGATGTGAGGATTGCGATGCAGAGAGGGAAACATGGGATTTCAGGGGATTGTGGTTTTGCACGCTAAGTTTAGGAAGAGTTCCAAGGCTTCGAAGCCTGGGAGTATACAGCAAATTGGAAAGACTTCTTTCAATGGCCTTTGGAAATCGTCAAGGGTGCTGCTAAAGAGGTGTTTGAAAGTTCCTTCATAATTACTTAGAATGTTAGCCTTTGGGAGAAAAGGGAAGTCTCCGGTGGAGATTGCATTTTGGGCAGCAAAGTACCTAGTTGATTCAAAAAAAGCTTTAAGTAATGTGTAGTGAATACTACTGTGCCCAGAGAGGTAAAATGAGTTCCCCCCAAACGGGTTTTATAAAATCAATTTTGATAGGCCTAAGTGCAAGGATAGCAAAGCAGGCATTGGTGTTGTGGTAAGGGATGTTAAAGGGTTTTTGATTGCTTCTTGTACGGAAGAAGTCTGTCCATAGGGCTGCAAAAAGTGATCATGTCGAAGCTTTAGGTGCTTTAAAGGCCGTGGAGGAAGATTTGCTCTTAGTGATCATATCAGTTATCACTCTCGGGAGACAACCTTTCACTTATTGCAACAATTATGGATGGTATTCGAAGTTGTATCCAATTCTTCCACGATTTTATTTGCACTCATGTTCGTAGGGAAGGTAACTTAATTGGGCATGCTCTGGCTCATTTAGCTATTTAGTTTGAGGGTTTTTTGCGTGTGGAAGACATGCATCATTCTATCTCTTCTTTAGTAATTGCTAATTATAGTTCTATTTGAGTTGGCTGTTTTCAAATCAGAAAAAAGAGGGACAAAAATGGAATAAAAAATATGAAATATGAGAGCGTTATAGATGGGATAACTTATACAACGGGATTATGAATATAACTATGATGAGTGAGTTATATCATAAAATTATTTTTATATTTGATTAGAATGAGATAAATAATTGAATAAAGAGATAATTATTTTGCGAGTTAAATTTAGTAAGAAAATAGTCCTAAGAAATATCTTCCCTACAGTCTCACTCTCTCCCTTGTATTAATTATCTGTCGTTTAATCGTGCATATTTAGTATAACTCATCCAAGCGAAAAAGTACCAATACCAAAATTGACGACCCAAACAACGGACTAAAAACTATGTGAGACTCGTGTTTTTCAAAATGCTTATCCTGCAACCAAACCCATGACTAAATTTATCCTTATCTATCGGTTTTAGCCCCTTAACCAAACATTAGTGGGTTTATTTTGGGGCTTGGTGTAGAAAAAAGAAGTAGCGGAAGAGGTGGAGGGCAATATCGAAAAGCGATAGAAAGAAATGGTTTTTGGTGAGGATTGGGTGAGGAAAAGGGGACGAAATCAGTTCGAGAACACGGAGGGTAACTTCATTTCTCTTCTTGTCGCCGCTCAGAGAGAATGCGATGAAGCGATGAAGATGAAGGATGATTGCTCGGCTCCAATATTTGCAAGGTGTCTTGCGCATTGGTTAGCTCCTCTGTAAATGTGTTTGATTGTAGAAGAAGATCGTCCCAGAAAAAATTTAGCATCTTCAACGATGGCTCGATGGGGAGAGTTTGGTGGGGCTCCCTCCTTCAGAAGCTTCACGGCTAGGAAGGAATCTGATTCCACCTCTACACGATTCATACTTTTCTCGTGCATAATAGTTATACCATTGTAGATCGCACAGAGTTCCACTTCAATGCTTGTCTCCGCTTCTAATTTGCCAAAAAACCCCAAGATCCAACTTTTACCTTTATCTCTTAATAGCCTCCAAAGCCTGCAGCCCTTGCACTTACTCTCCTACATTCATATGTATTAAGTTTTAAGGAGTTTGCAAAAGTTCATAACCATTGAGTAAGGATAGTGCCATTATGATAGGTGGCCAAAAGGAGAACTAAAGGCTTCATAAATTTTAGAGGAGTAGACTTTTATCTATTGGAATTTGTGAATTCATTGGTTATTGAATTCCAAAATTCAATAGTAGAATTCAATTGCAATTGAATTGGCCATTCAATTAGCAATTGAATACAGAAAATCAATACCATTCATGACTATTGATTTTTCTGTAACCCCCTCTACGATGTAAGGCCTATATAGACTGTCATCTCATTCAGAAAAAAATGGGGAGAGAAGGCAGAGAAGAAAAGACAGAACAGAGAAAGGGGAAGAAGACAGTAGAGGTGAGAAAGGAGATATACAACTCAGATTATATTGCAAGCTGTAAGAGAGAGAAAAACAGACGGAGTACGTTCGTAGCCGATCCTTGGTGGTGTTCCAACGATCGTGTAGCCGTTTTATCCTAGAAGAGTGACGCTGGTGGAAAACCTACAACACTCTCGGTAGGCCGTGAATCATTCTTAAGAAAACTGCGATTGCAGGACTCGATTTTTCAAATTCTATTCATGTTATTTCTGTTATTTTATTTTTCTGTAATTTCAGATTATTGTAATTGTTGAAAGTTAATAAAAATATATTTTCTGGATCACCGAGTATGTATGTATTTTTGGCGTTGGATTGTCTCCCAACATTATATTCCACAAGCTACTACTAACATTCACATCAATATTATTGAAGCTTTTTCAATTCCTATATTTTTCAAACTTGCCGTAAAGCAACCATAAAAAATTGGGTCCAATTATTATTCACAAAATTATTTTCCTATTTTTTTAGGTTCTCTTGAATGCAAGTGATAACCGACTTGTAGAGATCTTTCCTAAGCCAATTGGCAAGCTGGAGAGCATTCCAAATCTCGCAGGTTTTGCGGCACTAGCGAAGCAGGTGGTTAAGATCTTCCCTATGGCAGTGGCACCGTGGACATGTGTCCACTTCGGTAATGCCTCTCTTAACAAGTAAAGTTATGATTCGGAGTCTATCATGCGTAATCATCCAAAGAAACCCTTTAAGTTTTGGAGGAGTTTGTGTTTCTACAACCATTTCCAACGAGACCAAGAGTCATGCTCATCAAGGGTAAGTGTCCAAATAGTGAAACTGGGTAATTTAGTAGCAATGATGTCTCTTAAACTAGAGGTAGACAAGATTTGGTCAACACGAGAGATGTCTAAACTACCTTGATCATCTAAGATATCTTTGACCCTCAAATTATTATCTACAAGAGCCCTTGGGTTGGCCCCAACAAAGGTGGATCTACCGCACCACCAATCATTCCAAAGGAAAACAGATTTGCCATTTTTTAATATTTCATTTGACACCTTTTAAAAAAAATCTCTTCTGCCCAAGATTATTTTCAAGATGTGGGAAGCTTTTGGCACCATTTTAGAAGATAGGGACTTATTTTTTAGGTACTGTGATAAAAGAATTTTGGTCTAGAGACTATTGTTATCCGAAATAAGTTTCCATCCATATTTACACAAAATGGCTAAATTCTGATACCTAGCTCTCCTTGGTCCAAGACTCCCTTGGTCTCCAGGACTATAAACCTTATCCTAATATATGAGGTACAAGCCTTTCTTATTTATCCTATCTCCACAGAGAAAGTTTCTATTGAGTTTATCAGTTTCTTTGCTAAGACTCCTAGGGAGCTCGGTGGTCTGCATGATATAGCTATAGATAGTAGGAGTCACCAGGCCCACAAGCCCACAAGCCCACAAGATATAGTTAGAGATAGTAGGAGTCACCAAGCCCACAAGTGTGGCTCTTACGGCCAACGAAAGAATATTGGATTTTTAATCGGCCCACCTATTTTGGAGTTTTTCCAAGATGAATGAGAACTAATATTTACTAATTATTTTATGAAGGGACAATCCAGATAAACGCGGAGGTCAAGGGTTAAGGGGATACCAAGATTGTGACTAAAAGCAACCGCCTCAGTTCTAGGAAAGATTAGAGAGAAACAAAAGACTTAGACTTTTGAAAATTAATAGTTTGGCTAGACAAATCACAAAAAACAAATAAGGTATCTTGGATGGCCTCGCTATTTACACAATTCGTCTATGCAAACAGTATATGATCATCACCAAAGAACACGAGAATTCAAACAGCTGGTGCACAACTTTTAAAAATATTTGTAAAAAATATTTATATTTTTTATATCGTATTTATTTTTTAGTGTAAGGCCTAACTTGATAGAAAATAGGAGTATTTGATTTATTTATAATTTTTGGACTTTGTGATTGAAATTTTATATTTTATTCCCCAGATAAGTTGCTTATGAAGAAATTTAAAGAAAGCACATAAACAAAAATAAATAAGCAAAATCTTTTTTAAAAAGTCACTAAATATAAAAAAAAAATAATATGTCATTGTCTCAAATTAAACCTAAGCCCCTATCTGGCTTTTTTAAAATTTGTCTCTATTTAATGGTTCAACTTTTCAACATACCGTTTGGCATCCCAAAAAAATTAATTAGTTTTTTCCACTTATTTTTTTATTAAAAAATTTATTCACTTCATAAACAATCTAATTCATTTTAATAAATTTTTTATAATACCCTAGATACAAATAGTCAATTCTACTCTTTAAAAAAATTTATATTATTATTTCAAATACTATAACTTAAAAGTAAAAAAATAAGTACATAATAGACATTCTAATTAAAAACAAAAACTATTCTAACTAAATTATCCTATACAATCTTTTAAAAAAAAAAACTAAATCACTTTAAAAGTCTAATTTTTAAAATATCCCAAACAGGTGCTAAATAATTTGAAAGACTCCTAATCATCCGTTTGCCTTTTAAAAAAAGAATAAAAAATCATTAGCATTGTGTTTATCAATGCCTCAGTCTAGCTCTTCCAGCAAAGAATTCAGCTATTTTTGGGGGTGATTAGGAATTTTACTGTTAGTAGTTTTTTATTTTTTGTTTTTTGTTATTAATTTTAATTATAAATTATAAATTTTTTTAAATATTTATAATTTTTGTTAAAATTTATAATTATTATTTTTTATTTTAATTATAAACTATAATTTTTATCAAGTACTCATAACTTTCATAACAAATTATAATTTATAAATTATTAATAGTAATTTTGTCAAACACTACATTTATGGAGTAAATTTTGCACGGGTATTTGTCACATATAGTCACTTTCGTGAATGTGATTTGTTGATTAATAAACCGCATGAGATAGCATCTTTTAATAGTTTTTTGTCATTTTTAGTGAAAAATATTTGTGTTAGTTCAAACGTGAATACTTTTTTAATTTCTCTCGTTATAATAAAATAAAAAATTAAAAAGATTATAATAATTAACAAAAAATTCATATAAGACAAAAAAAAAATACACTTCAAGACTTTATAAGGCTTTTTTCATTTTTAGTGAATTTTTTTAACTTCAACTAAAACGGTTATATTTTTAGATTCCTTTTATCGTAATGAATCAAAAAAAGTAAGAAAATAGAACAAAAACACAAAAAATTTAGATAATAAAAAAAACAAAATAAAAATCCAACAGAAAAACTATAACAAACGGACTATAAGTATGGCAAGCCCACTTTTATTTTAGTATTTTACGCTAGTATGAGATGTTTAAAAAATTTAGTATTTAAGAGGTTTTTTTTTTTGAAAAATAATGAAGAAAAAAAGTTAAAATTTTTTGGATAATTTTTTAGGGTGATTTTTCTGTTTTTGGCTATTTGTTAAAATATGTAATATGTCTTTATTTTTTATTTTTAAGTAAAATGTCTTTATTTTTTATTTTTAAATAAAATTTTTTGAATAATGACACAGCCTTTTTGATTTTTGAGAGTATAGTTAATTTTTTAATTAATGGTATTATAATTATTATTTTTTAAAAAAAATAAAGTAAATGTCTGAGACCTGTATTGTTTTTTTTTTTTGTGTATAGGTTTTTTTTTTTTTTTTTTTTGTAAAAGCAAAAAGGTCACATTAAGGTACAACCTAAAATAAGTTGCTCTATCTGGTTTAGTTTTTTTTTGTGGCGTTTTTTGTATTTTTTTTTTTTGGCCTTTTATGACTTTTTTTAATTTTTTGGGCTAATTTTTTTACTTTTTTGATTCATCATGATAAAATAAATACAAAAGTATAGCTGTTTTGAAAAAAATTGAGAAAAAATCACTAAAGAAGAAAAAAGCCACATAAAAGCCTTAAAATAATTTTTTTGTCTTATCTAAACTTTAAAAAAAATTGGTCAATTTTTTTTACTTTTTTTATTTCTTGTAACGAAAAAAATCTAAAAGTATCATTGTCTGAACAAATATAAAAAAATATTTACTAAAAAAAATCATATAAAAAAAAGCTATCCCACACAGAAAAAAGCTGTTTTGGAGTGTTTGTTACTGCTTTTTGATAATAACTTAATATAATGTCTTATATTTTTTTTTTTAAAAAATACTAATTTTTAATAATCAACTTGTATCATAAATTTAACTCTAACGAAAACCACTAAACAAGCCAACTTAAAGCTTTTGAACCATACAGGGTAGTTTTTACTTTTTTTTCCCATTGAATTGTTGCTTCGTTTAACAAAAATATTAAAAATTAGTTTTATTTTTGCAATCAAACACCTACTTAAACCTAGAGGTTCGATTCAAGAAGTCCCAAAAATATATATAAATAAATAAATAAATAAATAAGACCCCACAGCTTGCCCGAAAGAATCGCTCACTAGCTAACCGAACCAGTGGGGGCCCTATTTGAAGATATACTGAAAAGTATGCATTTGGAACCGAACGTAGCGCTTGTCCTAGGGGAGTAATTATTTTTCGGAGTATCATATGACATTATTTACATGATTTAATTATATAACGAAAAATGCTCTAAATAGGACAATGAAGCCCTCACCCTTATAAGATATGTAGGAGACAATATGTTCGGAAAATTTTAATTAATATTAATCCTAATTATATTATATTTCTAATATAATTGTGGCATCTTAAATGGGGCGGACACCAACAAACTTCCTCTCCTCCTTATGTGGGGGATCCATCATACCTGCTGCCTCTCTGTAAAAATTATGCTTCTCTGTGGATAGAGTTTTTGTCATCATATCTGCACCATTCTGGTCGGTATGAATTTTCTCTAGCTATAATAGATTTTCTTCTAACACATTCCGAATATAGTGATATCTCACGTCAATGTGTTTTGACCGTGAGTGGGATTGTGGGTTCTTGCTCAAATGAATAGCACTTTGGCTGTCACAGAAAAGTGCATACTTCTCATGTGTCAATCCCAACTCTTGTAGTAACATCTTCATCCACAACATCTCCTTTTAGTCTTCTGCCACTGCAATATACTCTGCATCTGTGGTGGATAGTGCAACGCACTTCTGTAGTCTGCTTTACCATGATATAGCTTCTCATGCAAATGTAAGCATGTAACTTGATGTAGATTTTCTAGAATCGACATCTCCTGCCATATCAGCGTCTGTGAAGCCTTTAAACTCGGACTTGCCCTGACCAAAGCATAGACAAACCCTGGAAGTGCCTCTGAGGTACCGAAAGACCCACTTCACTGCTTCTCAGTGATCCCTTCTCGGATTTGACAAAAATCTGCTCACTGCACTGACTGCATATGCAGTCTGACCTTGTACACACCATTACATACATCAGACTCCCAACTACGGACAAATAAGGAACTTTTTCCATCTCTGTCTTGTCTTTCTCACTTGTATGACTTTGCTGTAGACTGAGTCTAAAATGACTAGCAAGTTGAGTGCTTACAAGTTTAGCCTTATCCATGTTGAACCTCTGAAGTACCTTTTCAATATACCTCTCATGTGAGAGCCATAGTCTGTGATTCTTCCTGTCCCGGGTGATCTTCATGCCAAGTATCTGCTTAGCCGGTCCCAAATCATTCATTGCAAAAGATTTGCTCAACTCTCCTTTAAGTTTTTTAATCTTTCTCATGTCGTGACTGATGATCAACATATCATCCATGTATAGCAACAATAGAATGAAGTCACTTTTTGTAAATTTCTTTAGAAGCACACAATGGTCTAAAGCAGTCTTCTTGAACTCGTGTTCGGTCATGAATTGATCAAATTTCTTGTACCACTGTCACGGTGCCTACTTTAACCCATATGACACTTATTTAGCTTGCACACTAGATTCTCTTTACCTTTAACTTTGAACCCCTCGGGTTGTTCCATGTAAATCTCTTCCTCTAAGTCACCGTAGAGGAAGGCTGTTTTCACGTCTATCTATTCAATCTCCAAATCAAAATTTGCAACTAACCCGAGAATTGTCCGAATGGATGTCATCTTTACAACAGGTGAGAAGATTTCTTCAAAATCAGTACATTTCTTCTGACTGAATCCCTTCACAACTAACCCTGCCTTGTACGTTTCCTTCTTCTTTTTTCAGTTTGTAGACCCATTTATTCTTTAATGTTATTTTTCCTTTTGACAGCTTTATTAGATCATATGTTTGATTCTCATGTAGGGATTTCATCTCTTCTTGCATAGCTTTCTTTCACTCGTTTTTCTGTTCATGTTCAATTGCTTCCTGATAACAATTCTGCTCTCCCCCATCTGTGAGCATCAAATATTCAGTAGATGGATATCTGCTAAAGGCTTGACGCTCCCTGGTAGACCTTCTCAATTGTGGCTCTGCTGGAGGATCAATGTGAGCTTGCTTTGTCTGCTCTTCTGGGACTGTACCATCAACTGTAGGCGTATTCTCATTAGCATCTACACTGTCTTGTGTGTCTCCCTCGTCATTATTATGCACAGTATGTGGAATGAATGGATCTGTATCAATTGGATATTCTGCCTGTATAGCTGGTTCCTTTTTTTTTGTTTATGTCTTTTATGGTTTCGTCCTCAAAGAAAACGACGTCTGTACTTCTGATGATCTTCTTGTCAATAGGATCCTAAAGTCTGTATCCAAATTCTTCTCCGCCATATCCCAGAAAGATGCATTGCTTGATTTTTCGTCAAGCTTTGACCATTCATCTCTATGAATGTGAACAAATGCTCTGCACCCAAATACCTTCTGTTAGTTCAAGAGCTTTTTATTTTGATGTTGATGATTTTCATAGTTTATTTTCTAAGAATAAATAGATTTAAAAGGGATAATATTTATATTTTTAAAATGTAAGTATTAACACATTTTGAACAATTAAAGTTAACACTTTAGCTTTTTAAAAATGACTTACCTCTCAAAAGAATTCAAACACTTAAGTATCCTTGAATAAGAATATTTTGTGTTGAAACCAATGAAAAATAAATCAAACACTTTTAAGGTCAAGCATACTTGAATCTCATCAAGTGTATCAACATCTATTGATTAAATGGTTTGACACCCTAACTGTTTTACAAGTTGATTTTCAGGTATCAAAGTGTTAATGTCGACATAAACAAGGGTTGTGTCAACACAAAAAAGCCGTAGCTCTAAGAGACTCAAATTAAGTTGACACAAATTATATTTGTGTCGACACAAAAGTGATCCTCACTTTTGGTATCCGAACGTTTGGGTTGACACAAATAAAAATTATGTCGACACAAAATAACTGAGGTCGCTTGCAGATTTTAGGTGTCGACACCAAGTTGAAGTTGAGTCGACACAAAAGTCCCGAGCCTGCCTAAAAAATTTTGGTGTCGACCCCAAAGTCCAAATGTGTCGACACAAAAGAACCGAGACTTCCTGCAGAAATTAGTGTCGACACCAATAGCAAGTTAAGTCGACACAAAATGCCTCCTCCGGATGCTGAAGTTTCAAACGAGTCGACACCAAATCCTAAAGGTGTCGACACCATGATGTTGGAAGGTGGAATGCAAAAATTGTGTCAACCCCTCAGAAAATTCGTGTCGATCCAACCACTTGAAGAACCCTGCCCTAGACACTTTGTGTCAACACCAAAGGTATTTGTGTCGACACCGGCGATAGAAATTCAAATCGCGACAGATCTCAACGGTTGAGTTTTTTGCATTTATTGATCCCACCTACCTACAACGGTCATGAAGGCACAAGAACTTATATATGGAGTAACTTCTCAACATTAAGAAGGTTGGAGACTTATATTCACTGTTCTATTGCTCAAACTCTGCTTAAATACTCTCTCAACTTCTTAGCTTTCTCTCTTTAAAGCCAAACATTAATCCAATCATTGGAGGGCCCTCTAGTTGGGCAATCGGTGGGACATTCTCACCCATTTCTTATGTAGACAGACGTGGATGACATCTCAACGCTCTTGACCGGCGAGGATGGAACCCGTAGATCCCAGTCTTAATCCTCTACAATTTGGCACCGTCTATGAAAAAATATATTAAAAAAATGCCTTCATGGCCAGTTAGGAGAATCACGCTTACAACAACTAACAGAGGGAACATCCTCATGCTGAAGATTTATATCAAAGTCATTGCACATGAAGTCACTAGAGAAGGAGGAATCAAGTTTACTTCGAAGTTCATGTTGGTGGGTCAAAAGTAAACCAAAGGAAGGAGACCACCGATGGGAGCTCCCATCGAACCAAACCATCTGAGAGGGACTATCCTCCCCGCTATTCCTTGCAGTGGGTGGTGCAGCAATACCAAGATGAGCTGGACAGGTGTGACCAGCTGTTGAACAGGCTACGCAGGGAGCTACGAGAAACCAGGGTCCGCCTAAACCAAACATGCTCACTCGAGGCTCAACTAGATCCATCTCAGGCTAGCCGAAGTGCGGGTGCACGACCAGACCCACCTAAGGCCAGTCGAAGTACGAGGGCACAAGTAGATCTTGAGGCAGAGCACAAAGAGGTAACCCTAAACAAAAGTCGAATGTCTAGGACCAAGAGGAGAAAGTTTGGTTAAACCCAAACCTCCAGCAACACCTATGCCCTAACGGTCAATCAACAAAGGGGAGGAGTCTCCCAACCACGACCCGAGGTCAGGCGAGATGATCAGAAGGAAGATCTAAAACAGTGGCAACACCTCCAGCGCGATGAGAGGCTCCAACCCCCCTCTGGCAAGTCAGCCAAAGACGTTGCATGACGAGTTCTCTAGTAGATCTCGACCTCTCCTTTTACAAGAGAGGTGAATGGGATGGAGCAGTTGAAAAAGTTTCAATCCCCTAGGTTCAACTTATACGATGCAAAGACAGGCCCGATGGGCCATATTAGACATTTCAAGTAAATGATGGCTCTCTGAAATGAGAATGACGCCCTGATGTGTAGAGTGTTCCCTTCTAGCCTTGGGGAAGTTGCATTGAGATGGTTTGACAAGCTACCAAGTGGATCAATGGGGAGTTGAAAACAGCAAGCCGAGCTCTTCGCTACAAGGTTCATCATAAACTACCAAGTGGATCAATGGGAAGCTAGAAACAGCTAGCCGAGCTCTTCGCTGCTACAATGTTCATCACAAACTACCAAGTGGATCAATTGGGAGCTAGAAACAGTTAGCCGAGCTCTTCGCTACAAGGTTCATCACTAATAGCAAGCAGCCTAGGGAGATTCACTCCCTAAATCTCAAGAAGGGCAAAAGTGAAAGCTTGAGGTATTATGCTCGGCACTATTATAAGACATTCAACGATATCGACAACTACAACGAGCAGTTGGCCGTGCCCTCATTCAAGCTCGGCTTAGACAAACTCACAAGTTGAGGTAATTGCTCACCAAAAGACCAACAATTGGTATGGCCGAACTAATATACAGGATCGAGTAATAAGCCAAGGTTAAAGAAGACATAAAGGAGGCAACTACTGAAACGATACTTATCCTTTTTTACTTGCCTATTAAGAAACATTAGGAGTTAAAAATAAAATTACTGTCTTAAAATGGTACTTTCCCTTTTTTACTTGCCTATTAAGAAACTTTCAAAAAAAAATCCAAGGTAAATGTTTAAAAATAACATAAAGGAACTTGAGTAGTTTTTTAGTAAAACGTACTACTGGTATCTAACTAAACGTCAAAGAAAGTAAGATATTATTACACCAATCGGAAAGTACACGTCATATTATATTTTGTTCACTATATCAAACGAGATGAAATTTTGAAAAACTTGGTCCGACTCAAGTCTGTCCAAATTAGATAAATTCGTGTCATAATTTGGGCTAGGTGGACTTTTTGTGAGGCCCAAACCCATTATCAAAAGGATTCGTGGTATTAGGCTTGGGTCTGCGCTACGGGTTTTTTTGAATTTTTAAAAAATATATATTTATTTGTTCTTTTGTTTTAAAATATTCTTTCACATTTTTTCTTATATGTTATTATTTTTATATACATATAATAATTTATTATTTTTTCTTATATTTATTTTAGTTTCGAAATAAATTTATTCTATAATAATTATTTTTACAATTATTTATTTTTTAAAATATATAAAAAATACAAAAAATTTAAACATTTCGAGTGATTAAATGCAAGGCATAAATATTATTATTCAGCAAAAAATTAATATCATTTACAAGTTTTTAACTTTCTTCTTAAAAAGGTGTATAGAATGAGAAAACTAGTAAAATGTGTTTTTAGTAGATTAATTTTAGAATAAAAAAGGTTGTAAATTAGAAGGAAAAATAAATAGTAGAATATTTTGTGAAGAAAAAAAGACAGTTAGAAACAAAATATTAGAATATATTTTTTTCCGTAGATTAATTTTAGAAGAAACAAACATATAAGTTATAAAAAATAGTAGAACTTTTTTTACTAGAATAATTTTTATAGTAGTAAAAACAAATTTTTATAAAGACAATCCTCGGACGAGAATATTATTGAGTACTTTCGGAGTACCACGTGGCATTACTTATGTGGTACTCCTAATAAATAAAAAATATTGATACACATATTAAGTGGGTCATCATTGCTTCCTACATATCCAACAACGATGAGCTACCATTGTCTTATCCGGAGTATTTTTCAATATATAATTGGATGTGAACACCACGTAGACAATGTCATATGGTGCTTTGAGACTATTGAATAATTACTCTTCTAGGACGGTTTATGGGGCCTTTTTTTTAAACTTCTTGAATCGGACTTTTGGTTGGATTTATGTGCGTGGCTTCAGGCTTCAAAATTGAGGCCCAAGGCCAATCTTGAGTTGTGCGGGCTCAAACCAACATCGAGCAAAAATTATACTCTTATCTATATAGTGGTGTTGGGCCCGATATTAATTATTAAACTGAAATTATATTAATACTTTTGTACACTTTTTAACACAAGTAATCTGTTGAGAAGAAAATTTGTAAGTTTAAAGGGGAAAAGACAGTTTTATATCTAGATTTAAGTAGGTGTTTGATTGCAAAAATAAAACTAACTTTTAATGTCCTGGAAGTCAAAAGATCTACAATAGTTATTGGACGTGGGACAATGAATATGTACCAAAGTGGACATATGTCCACGGTGCTGTTGCTATATGGAAGATCTTGACTACCTACTTCGCCAATGCCCAAAAACTTGTGCGATTTGGAATGGTCTCCAGCTTGCTAATAAGTTTAGGAAAGATCTCCAAGAGCAGGTTATCACTTGCATTCAGGAGAATCTAAAAAACAGGAAAATAATTATGCGAATAATAATTGGACCTAATTTTTTACAATTGCCATGTGGCAAGTTTGAAAAAATAGAAATTGCAAAAGCTTCTATAATATTGATTTAAATGTCAACAGTAGCTTGTGAAATATAAAAGTCTACTCCTCTAAAATTTATGAAGCATTTAATTCTTCTTTGGTCACATGTCACGATGGCCCTATCTTTACATGGTTGCTACGCCTTCTTTTAGTTATTGATTTTAAGTTGGTATTTTTGACTTTTGACTTAAAATTCAAAAAGTTAAAAAGTCTTATTTTTTAATTCTTAGCTTTTAGCTTATTTGCTTTTATGTTTTTTTTACTTTTCTCACAATAATTTTTAATTTTATTTTTTTACCTATAAAATTATATAAATTTTAATTAAACAATCATATTCATTTCGGTTAAAAAGAAATTATAAAATTTACATTTAACTAATTTAACTTTTTTAGTGACTTAAAAGTTATTACTTTTTTAATTAAATAAATTTTTTAATTTTTTTAATTTAAAGTGACTTAAAGTTAAGTTGCCAAGCAAATGTATTATGCATGAGAAATATGTAACAATCATGTAGCGGGCCTAGAGGTAGATTCAGATATTCTCCTAATATTGAAACTCTTTAAAGAGGGGCCCTACCAAACTCTTCCCATTGAGCAATTATTGAAGATACAATATTTCTCCAGCAATCAAACACATTTACAAAGACATTTACAGAAGAGACAATCAATACGCAGAACACCTTACAAAGATTAGAGCCGAGCAAAAGGAGGAGTTGGTGATTTGTAAACTCTCCACCACCATCTATCGGGCACCATGTGGGAAGACGCCGTGGAAAATGTGTTCAATGGATTAATTCCTTTTGTCTTTGCCTTTGTTTCTTTTTAATGTACTAAAAAAAAAATCAGATTATTATTATTATTTTTTCAAAAATAACAAACAACGTCATCCTTCATCTTCATCGCCTTCTCTCTGAGCGGCGCCAAGAAGAGAAATGGAGTTACCCTCCGTGTTCCCGAACCGATTTCATCCCCCCTTTTTCACCCAGTCCTCACCAAAAACCTCTTCTTTCTCTCGCTCTCCGATATTGCCCTCCATCTCTGCCGCTACTTCTCTCTTCACCCAACCCCAAACTAAACCCACCAATGTTTCGCCCACATCCCGAAAACCTCTTTCAATCTCCAACACTGCAAGACAATCTGCTATTCTTGATATACAACAATCGTCGGATTTGGAATCTGCTCTTTCGAGGTTTTTTTCTTTCCCACTCGTTTAATCTTTACTTTGTGTGTGTGTGTGTGTGTGTGAATGAATTGCTCTCCTGCGTTTCAAATTTGAAATTGTGCAAAGGTGGATTCTCTTCAGGAAAATGTTTGGTTTAAGGGACTAAAGCCGATGGATAAGGATAAATTTAGTCGTGTGTTTGGTTGCGGGATAAGCATTTTGAAAAACTCCAGTCTCATATAGTTTTTAGCCCGTTGATTGGGTAGTACCAGGACTCTTTCGCTTGGATGGGTTATACTGAATATGCAAGATTAAACGACGGGTAATTAATACAAGGGAGAGAGTGAGATTGTGGGGATGATATTTCTTAGGATTATTTTCCTGCTAAATTTAACTGGCAAAATAATTATCTCTTTATTCAATTATTTATCTCATTCTAATCAATTGTAAAAATAATTTTATGATATAACTTACTCATAGTTATATTCATAATCGCATTGTATTACTTATCCTATCCATAATGCTCTCATATTTTTTATTCCATTTTTTGCCTCCCTTTTTTCTGATTTGAAAACAACCAACTCAAACATAAGTATAATTAGCAATAACTAAAGAAGAGATAGAATGATGAATATCTTCCACCCGCACAAAAAAACCCTCCAAGTAAAGTGCTAAACAAGTCAGAGCATGCCCAATTAAGTTGCCTTTCCTACTAACACGAGTGCAAATAAAACTGTGGAAGAATTGGATACAGCTTTGAATACCATCCATAACTGCTCCAATAAGTGAAAGGTCGTTCCCTAGAGTGGTAACTGATCTGATCACTAAGAGCAAATCCCCCTCCACGGCCTTTAAAGCACCTAACGCTTTGACATGATCACTTTCAGTAGCCATATGGACAGTGGACTTCTTCCGTACAAGAAGCAATTATAAACCATTTAACATCCCTTACTACAACATCAATGCCTGCTTTTTCGTCCTTGCACCTAGCCCCATCAAAATTGATTTTATAAAGCCCGCCTAGGGGGAACTCATTTTATCTTTCTCGACACAACAATATTCACTACACACTGCTTACTTAAAAACTTTTTTGGAACCAGGTAGGTAATCTGCTGCCCAAACTGCAATCTTCACCGGAGACTTCCCTTTTGTTGGGAGAATATTCAACGCCAAAATAAAGTACATGCTCGGGGATCCAGAAAATACATCTTTATTAAACTTTCAACAATTTACAATATTCTGAAATTACAGAGAATAAAATAACAGGAATAACATAAATGGAATTTGCAAACCGAGTCCTGCAATCACAGTTTCCTTAAGAATGATTCGCCGCC
>JAOTRH010040337.1:0-20246 GCA_034768845.1 Heliamphora exappendiculata
TGTATATGTGTGTGTGTGCGCGCGAAGGGTACAAACTGCTTGAACTTGTCTGGCACAATCCAAATTAGATAAATCGGCCCAATACTGATGATCCCGAATAGAGAATGAACCGGACTCCTGGTTGTCGAACTCACTGAATGTTCCTTGTTCCGCCGTCGAATTCCTACAACCACTAAGAATACCGTTAGCGCCTACCAGTCGGGTGTGATCGGGAGACACTCCGACGCTCAAATTACATTTCTCTCAGAGAGGATTCTAAGCAAGAGCTTGGGCTTAAGAATTGCGTACCTGTAGGTTGAGAGCGCCTTCCTTTTATAGGGATTGAGACCCCATGAGGCTGAATCCTTCTAGAATTCTGCCTCTTGATTTTTCTGGGATCCTTTCCTATCCTAGCGTGATTCTGATTTGCTCCCATCCCTCTGGATCTAATGTTGATGTGTTCCCATCTTGTATATCCGATCAAATCATATACAAGATGGAAACTATTCTTTCCATTGAGGGGCCGACATGGGCTTCATTGGTCCGGTCTGCCCCTGTCTGGGGTGGGCCGAACTTGTATGGCCCGAACAATTGGTTATCTGGCCTTTTTAAGTACTAGAGCAGCCTGCTTTGGGCTGGCTTCCTTAGTAGGGGGCTTGGGTCCCCAAGTCTCTGATTTGGGATTTAGGCCCGTTTCTTTTGTCTTCCCTCAACTGCCCCCAGCTCTGGTTCTTTGATCGGCTGGTCTACTCAGTGAAGGGCCAGAGCTTTGAATTCTGTTCGGTTAACAATCCATGTTTACACGGTATTAATACGGTTGAGTTGTTCGGGCTATGTGCAGAGTGACGGAGTTCCAAGGTGCGATCCGTTGTTCGGAGACCACTTACCCGGCTCCCTAGGTGACGGTTAGGTTGCCCAAACCTTTTGAGTTGCCCTCATGAATAACGACGGCTGTCCTCAACCCCTGTGTAGGTGACGTGGCGCATTCTGATTGGATTGCTGAGGGGGCACGCGTCGTTCTAGGGGACGCGCGTGTTAATTGCGTATGGCGCATTAATGTGCCCGTCGTTTCAGAATCGACAAGTATAAAAACCCCTTCAAACATCATTCTCCCTTTTTACCGCTTCTGGAGATTTTTTGAGCCTTTTGAACTCGTCCCCATAATTCCCTCTTTGTGTTTTCTGGCGAGAACGAACCCAGATTCTGGCGAAAATTTCCCAGTTTCGACGGTGATTTGAAGTTTTTGTAATACTTTTCGAGGTAAAATTTTGCTTTTTGCTGTCGTTTCTTTGCCTTGAGGCGAGTTTAAATATTTTTACATAATCTTCTTCTTCTATCATTTTCTCTTTTATTTTCTTCCCAATGGGTAAACTCCGAAAGTTAGCATCGACGCTGGCAGCAATGTTTGAATTCTGGCGTCGATACAACGTTCCAGATGATGCTAACATCACTCTGGCCAATCCCGACGATTCCCGAGAAGGGAACTGGGAGAAGCTCCCCCTTCCATTGATAGCCGTAGTGGAAGGAGGAGTTCGGTTCCCCGTTCACCCCTTTCTTCGGAGGGTTCTTCGGCATTACATAGTGAGCCCCATGCAAGTCTCCTCTAATGTCTTTAGAGTGGTCATGGGGGTTGTAGAGTTGAATCGTATCTTGGGTACCAATCTTGGTATTTGGGATATCGTCTACTGCTACAACATGATAAAACACTCATTCAGATCATACTACCTCAAAGTAAAAAAGGCAGCTGAGAAGTTAGTCATCGAACTGCCGGACTCTGGCAAGGATGTCGATGACGACTTCTTGTATATAACGGGGAACTTCGAGTTCGGCCCTGGGGAAAAGCAAGATATCTTCACAATCCCCCAAAAAGTTGGACTTGGGCCTAGTAGGTCCCCCCACCAACTGTTTAACATTTTTTCTTTATTGAGCGCTTTGTTTATTTTTATGTTTCCCGAGCTCTGACCTCTCTCGTGTTCAATTACAGGTGCTATTGCGAACAATCCATCCTGCGGACCTCTTCCTAGTGTACATTTAGAAGACTTGAAGAAGGTTTGGGCATACGAAGGCTTACCCGAGCAGAGGAGACTAGGCCGAGCAGCCCATATTCTACTAAAATACATACCGACCTACAGGAGCTTCATCCGTCTAAACACATCAGGCGTTCGGGTAACTGCACCAGCATCCGCACCTGTAGAAGTTCGTGAAGCCATCGTTCTTCCCTTCACGCGAGCGAAAAGGCAGGTGACTATTGCCCAGCCCTCATTTGTTGCTGACGAGCCAAGTCCCTCATCACCCGGCTATACTATCTCAATTTCCTCATCTTCCTCTTCATCTTCTTTGCCGAATTCTTTAGACCTTGCCGATATTGAGCAAATGGCAAAAAGAAAGGCTCTCACCGCCGACCTCCTTGCTCTCCTTACTTTTGGGGGTCCAAAAAAATGGGCCTCCGTGGCTGCCCGCACGAAGCCCACGGAGCCTATTAAATCAAGGGTTGCCGAACTTAACGCCGAACTTTTGGATCCGGCCACCTTCAAAACTGTTTTCGCCCCAGCACCAAAAAGGCTGAAGAAGGTGGGGGAGGCTTCAGAGGAGACAGGGAGAGGGAAGGAACATGAGAGGGGAAAGGCCAACGACAAGAGGAAGAAGATCATGGAGGCCGAGGAGGACTCTCAGCCTTGGACCCCCAAACTCGCCAAGGGGGACCGCCTTATAAATGTCGAGGACAAGGCGGGCTCTCCCGAAACTGCGTACGAACTGGGCCAGGCGATGCTTCTGCTTTTGCTTGCGGACATGGAGGAGGTCCATAAATTTCACCACAAGAAGCTGGCCAAATCTTCTATTCGGCACTCTATTTAGGTAATCTTTGCTTTAATTTTCGTAAGTCCCCTTATCCCTTTTGGTGTATTAACATTCTTTCGATTTGTAGGGCCTCTAACGCTTGATGGTGATGGCAAAGCGAGCTGAGGCACAACAGGCCGAGCTGACCAAGCTTTGCGAGGTCAACTCCAAGTACCTTCAGCATATTGGCAAGATGGAGGGCAGTCTTCAGGAGAAGACAAAGATTGCTGATGCTTCTCGGGCGAGGATCTCCGAGCTCGGGGTACAAGAAACTGCCTTGAAGAGGCAACTAAAGGAGAAAGGAGAGTCTCTGACCCATACTGTGGCTCAGCTTGGGGAAACTGAGGCTGAACTAGATAAAGCTAAGGAAGAGGCTTCACATTCCTATTCGGCAGGGGTCGCAGAGGCTACAGAGGATTATAAGTCACAGATCCCAGGCCTTAAGGACCTCATCTTCAGCTTCACTGGGGAGGCCGCGCTCAAGGCCGCTGGGGTCGAGGCATCCTCCCCCTTATATTCTGATATCCCCCTCCCGAGCAAAGCCGTTGCTGCAGAAGCCGATCAAGCGATGTCAGCTGACGCGGACCCAGTTGTTCCAGTGGTGGCTGAAGAGGTGGGAACTCCGGTTGAGACCACTAAGGATTTCCTTGCTGCCCCACGAGGGCTTTGTATTTTTTCTTTTGTTGCATATCATTGTATGACTCTTCGGAGCTACTAGTTTTGTAGCTTAAGGGGTTCTAGCCCCCTTTTATTTTAATGAAGAACTCTTTTTTAACTTGCTTCAGTCTTTATTCTTGTATTGTTTTTGATGGACTTCCGTACTAACAGCCCCGGTAACTTGCTTCGGTCTTCATTCTTACATTGTTTTTGTGGGATTGTTGTTTACATCAATGGCTAGCTCAGTTCGGATGAACTTCGAACTTAGACTTTTTTAAGCTTAATCTTCATAGTCCTTTTTAGGCTTAATCTTCCTAAGTATGGGATTAACGTCCATACTAAGGGCTAATTCAGTTTGGATAATCATCGAACTTAGCCTTTTTTAGGCTTAATCTTCCTAAGTATGGGATTATCATCCATACTGAGGGTTATGTTAGTTCGGATAAGTATCGAACTTAGCCTTTTTAGGCTTAATCTTCCTAAGTATGGGATTATATCCATACTAAGGGCTAATTCAGTTCGGATAATCATCGAACTTAGCCCTTTTTAGGCTTAATCTTCATAAGTATGGGATTATCATCCATACTGAGGGTTATATTAGTTCGGATAAGTATCAAACTTAGCCTTTTTAGGCTTAATCTTCCTAAGTATGGGATTATCATCCATACTAAGGGCTAATTTAGTTCGGATAATCATTGAACTTGGGCTGCTGAAGAAGTTCTTAGCCTTTTTAGGCTTAATCTTCCTAAGTATGGGATTATCATCCATACTAAGGGCTAATTCAGTTCAGATAATCATCGAACTTAGCCTTTTTTGGCTAAATCTTCCTAAGTATGGAATTATCATCCATACGAAGGGCTAATTCAGTTCGAGTAGTCATCGAACTTGGGCTGCTTGAAGAAGTTCACTATGCTCAGGGTATGCCCCCAAGTTTTTGTCAAGAATATCAATTGATAAAAACTTTAAGAGTGAAAAAGCTCATGCCGAATAGCGACGTTTTATTGTAAATAATGAAAAATTACAAGAAACTAAAAGATTAAAAGTAAAACTTGCGGAGATTATTTGCGTTCCACGGCCTGGGGACTGCCTTCCCATTTATGTCTTCTAGGTGGTATGCTCATGTGCCACCCATGGATGTAACCTTATACGGGCCTTCCCAGTTCGGGCCCAACTTTCCCTGGACAGGGTCCTTCATATGACTGAGTACTTTTCTTAAGACCAAGTCTCCCACGCCGAACTCACGGTGCTTCACCCTCTTGTTGTATCCTCTGGCAAGTGTTTGCTGATAGGCTGCCAATTTAATGGTTGCCATCAACTTTCGTTCTTCGGCCAAATCTAGGTCCAGGTTTAGTGCCTTATTATTTACTTCGGGTTTACTTACCTTTGTTCGGATGGCCGGTAATCCAACTTCTAATGGAATGACTGCCTCTACCCCATAAGCCAAGGAGAAGGGGGTTTCACCAGTAGACCTTCTAGGAATTGTTCGGTAAGTCCATAGAACTGAGGGCGGTTCTTCGACCCATCTTCCTTTCGTAGCATCCAGCCTCTTCTTGAGTCCGTCAATGATGGTTTTGTTTATGGCTTCGGCCTGTCCATTGCTTTGCGGGTACGCTGGGGTAGAAAAATAGTCCTTGATCTCAAGCCCTGGGTAAAAGTTCTTAAATAGGGAACTGTCGAATTTAGTACCGTTGTCGGAGATAATTACCCGGGGGATGCCGAACCAAGTGATGGTGCTCTTCCATGTGAACTTCTTTACATCAACATCTCTGATGTTGGCCAAGGACTCGGCCTCCACCCATTTTGTGAAGTAGTCCGTGGCGACGAGGAGATATTTCCTATTGCCTGTGGCCTTTGGGAATGGGCCAATTATGTCATATCTCCACTGGGCAAAGAGCCATGGACTTTTGAGTGGGGAGAGGTCTTCGGCTGGGACGTATATGTTCGGGCTGAACCTCTGGCACTTCTCATACTTCTGGATGTACTGCTCTGCGTCCTTCTACATATAGGGCCACAAGTAGCCATGAGATATTGCTCGGTGAGCTAACGATCGTCCTCTTGTGTGATTGCCACAAGTCCCCTGTGACTGCCACAAGTCCCCTCATATATTTTGAACAAGAGGTCTTGGACCTTGTTCTGGTGTACACATAAGAGGTAGAGCCCAGTGAAGGATTTTTTTGTATAGATTCCCCGAATTAGACACCCAAAACCTTGCTGACTTCTTTCTTAATATCCGAGCTTCCTTTTGATTGTCCGGGAGCATGTTCTTCACCAAGTACTCTTTAATGGGATCTATCCATCTTGGACCCAATTCCGAGCAGCAGACCAACTTCTCTTCGTGGTTGATTATGCTGGGGTGTTTGAGGACTTCCATCGAAATCACCCTATTCTCTTCGGTGCTGACAGCTGATGCCAAACAAGCAAGAGAGCCAGCATGGCTATTTTCCCTCGAAAAAAGTTGGATAATCTTGAGACTTGGGACATCTTTGGCTAGCTGTTGTGCTAACTGAACATACGCATGCATTATGTCGTCCTTGGCAGTGTATTCTCCTTTGAATTGATTCACCACCATTTGTGAGTCACATAATGCTTTGACTTTCTGGGCTTTCAGCTCTCTGATATCTCGGAGTCCGACTAACAGGGTTTCATATTCGGCTTCATTGTTGGGGGCTTGGAAATCAAGCCGAATAGCCTTCTCGATGAGGATTCTCTCTTAGCTATATAGCACCATCTCTGCTCTTGCTCCTTTCTGGCACGATGAGCCTTCCACATACAGTCTCCAAGTATCCTTGGGGTGGTTGACGTCTTCGGCCATGTGCTCGGCGATTTGCCCTCCAGTGCCATCCGACCAGTTATCCTGGCTGAACTCGGCGATGAAATCGACCAATACTTGGCCTTTTATGGCCGTTCGTGGGATGAAATTGATGTCATGCTCCCCAAGGTCCACAGCCCATTTTGCAATTCTCCCTGAAAGTTAGCCTTACGAAGAAATGCTTGGAGAGGGTGTTCGGTGATTACCTTGATTGGATGAGCTCTGAAGTAGAGGATGAGTTTACGAAAAGCAATGACCAGGGTCAATGCAAGCTTCTATAATGGCAGGTACCTCGTTTCTGAAGTAGTAGAAGAGGGTGTTCGGTGCTGACAGCTGATGCCAGACAAGCAAGATAGCCAGCATGGCTATTTTCCCTCGAAAAAAGTTGGATAATCTTGAGACTTGGGACGTCTTTGGCTAGCTGTTGTGCTAATTGAACATACGCATGCATTATGTCGTCCTTGGCAGTGTATTCCCCTTTGAATTGATTCACCACCAATTGTGAGTCACAGAATGCTTTGACTTTCTGGGCTTTCAGCTCTCTGATATCTCGGAGTCCGACTAACAGGGTTTCATATTCGGCTTCATTGTTGGTGGCTTGGAAATCAAGCCGAATAGCCTTCTCGATGAGGATTCTCTCTTGACTGTATAGCACCATCCCTGCTCTTGCTCCTTTCTGGCACGATGAGCCTTCCACATACAGTCTCCAAGTATCCTTGGGGTGGCCGACGCCTTCGGCCATGTGCTCGGCGATTTGCCCTCCAGTTCCATCCGAGCAGTTATCCTAACTGAACTCGGCGATGAAATCGACCAATACTTGGCCTTTTATGGCCGTTCGTGGGATGAAATTGATGTCATGCTCCCTAAGCTCCATAGCCCATTTTGCAATTCTCCCTGAAAAGTTAGCCTTACGAAGCAATGCTTGGAGAGGGTGTTCGGTGATTACCTTGATTGGATGAGCTCTGAAGTAGTGGATGAGTTTATGAAAAGCAATGACCAGGGTCAATGCAAGCTTCTCTAATGGTAGGTACCTCGTCTCTGGGTCAAGAAGAACTTTGCTCACGAAGTAGATTGGTTTTTGGATCTTGTCGTCTATCCTCAGGAGCACGGCACTCACAGCACGACTTGAAACGACCAAGTACATGTACAGTGTCTCTCAAGAGCTCGACACTGTTAGTAATGGTGGAGAAGAGAGATACTGCTTTAGCTCGGCAAGGGCTTGCTCACTTTCTTCGTCCCACCTAAACTGGCTCGCCCTTTTCATAACTTTAAAGAACGGGTAGAACCGATCTGCTGCTCGGCTAATGAACCGGTTCAGTGCTGCAGCCATCCCCGTAAGCTTCTAGACTTCTTTTAGGTTCTGTGGACTTTTCAAGTTTTGAACTACCGAAATTTGTTCGGGGTTTACTTCTATCTCCTTGTGAGTCACAAGGAAGCCCAGAAATTTCCCCGAACTGAGCCCGAAGGCACACTTAGATGCATTGAGCCATAGTTTGTACGTTTTGAGGTCTTAAAAAGTCTTTCTCAGATCTTCAAGGTGCTTGCTTGGATGCTTAGTTTTTACAACTATGTCGTCTATGTAGACCTCCATTGTTTTGCCGATTAATTGGCCGAACATCTTTGTCGCAAGCCTTTGATAAGTGGCACTAGCGTTCTTTAGTCCAAATGGCATTACTTTGTAATAGTAGATTCCTCAAGGAGTGATGAACGTTGTCTTCTCCATGTCCGGGGGATACATGGCAATCTGATGGTATCCTCTGTATATTTCCAGGAAACTCATTCTCTCATGTCCCGCCGTTGAGTCAACGAGCTGATCTATATGGGGCAGAGGAAAACAGTCCTTTGAACAGGCCTTATTGAGATCGGTGAAGTCAACACAGACTCGCCACTTCCCATCTTTCTTCTTGACTACCACGATATTTGTCAACCAGCTTGGGTAGTGGATTTTCTTGACAGCCCCGGCCTCCTTCAGTTTCTGAACTTCCTCAACTACTGCCTCTGCATGGTGTGGAGCCGATTTCCTGGGCTTCTGTATCACTGGCTTTCTCTAGGGATCGACATTTAACCGGTGACTAATTACTTCGGGATCTATCTCCGGCATTTCATATAGTGTCCATGCAAAGACCTCCTTGTGTTCCTTAAAAAATTCAACCAGTTCGGTTTCCTCTTGTTCAGCCATGGCTGTTCCGAGCAAGAAGAACCGATCTGGGTCCTCCGGGCTAATGATGACTTTTTTTAGGTCCTCCACCACATTCTCCTCGGCTGTTTGGCTATAGTCAAGGATCGTTGGTCCTTCCTCCATCTCGATAGTCTTCACTTCTGGATATTGTTCGGGGCTCTTTAATGTTGCTAGGAAACACTACCTTGCGACATGTTGGTCCCCCTTGATTTCAATTATCTCTTGGCCTACTTGGAACTTTAGGAATTGATGGTAGGTTGAGGGTACGGCACCCAAGCTATGGATCCATGTTCTTCTTACAATAGCATTATAGGTGAATGGTTGGATAACAACAAGGAATTCAGTACTTACAGTTGCAGGGCCTGCCTTTACTGGTATCGTAATCCTTCCAACGAGCCATATCGGATCAATGCCGATACCAATCAGGGGTGCTACGCAACTTTTGAGCGCAGAGTTTTTCAGTCCCAACTTCTGGAATAGGCCGTAGTACATGATATCCACTGAGCTTCCCTGGTCTACCAGCACTCGCATTACATTGTAGTTGGCAATGCGCAATGTTAGTACCAAGGCATCATTGTGGGGCCGATGTATCCCTTCAAGGTCTTCCTCTAAGAAGCTGATCCCCTTGGGGCCTTGGCTGGAGTCTCCTTCTATTCTCCTTCGCTTGCCTTCGTCCACCTTTATGGCATGTGCAATGGTCCTGGCATGGTGCCGAACTACTGATCGGGTAATCGGCTCGGCTGTGCCATGGATCATTTTTACCACGCCAAGTGGAGGATCCTCTTGTTCAGTTCTTTGATCTTGTTCGCGGTTCCTTCCTTCCCGAGCAGTCTTTTCGGCGTCAATGAATTCAAGTAGATGCCCTACTTGCACCAAGTCCTCTAAGTGTCTCTTGAAGGTCCTACATTCTCCAGTCAGGTGGCCATGATCTCGGTGATAGTGGCACTTCTTCTTCTGATCACGTCTGTTCAGATCTCCCATCAACTTTGGGGGCCACTGGAAATATGATTTGTCCTTGATCTGGTCCAGGAGCTTATGCAGGGGCTCCTTGAATATTGTCTGCATGGCCTGGTAAGCCACTGACTCCCTCTTTTCCTGAGTTGGCTTCTTGAACTTCTGGTCTTTTTGGCCTTTGTCCTTCTTCTCTGGCTGCTTTACCGAAGCCACACTTTGCTCGGCCTGGCTTATATTTTCTTCTACCTTTGCATGCTGTTCTATCTTCACCATTAACTCGGACATTGTGGTAACAACCTTCTTGGTGAGTGACTGTCTCAAGCGACTCTGGGGAGATAGCCCGATCTTGAAAGATGCTACTGCGAGTTGCTCGCTGCAGTCTTCAATCTCATTGTAAGCCTCCCTATACCGCCGAGCATACTCCTGAATTGTTTCTCCGTCACTCTTCTGTTGGGCCAGTAGTGTGTCAAAACTCTTCGGCTGCCTGCTGTTGGGTTATGAACCGAGTAGTGAAGGACTCAGCCAATTGCTGCCAATTCATTATGGACCGGGGTGGCAACTTGTGGAACCAACTGAGGGATGTCTCCCCCAAGCTGGATGGGAACATCCGACAAGGAAGGGCATCATTCATGCTCCAGAGTGACATTGCCTGCTTGTATTGCCGAACATGGCTCACTGGATTGCCTTCCCATCATACATCTCAAACTTTGGTGGAGAGAACTTGTGAGGTGGATCAACATTCTCTATGACTTCGGCCAACGATGACACTGAGTTCTGTTCAAAGGCCCTTCTTACCACGTCTTGAGCTGTTCGGCCATTGCCATACTGCAAATGAGAATCCATCATTTTTTTCAACCATAGCTGTAGGTCTTGGTTTGGATCCAGTTCGGCCCGGGCAACTCTTTCATGGCTTGGCCGAACTGACTCCGTTTTGACGATTTTAGAACTTCTTAGGATTGCCTCAGGTTCTTTGCGCCTCCGCCTTTGAGGGTGGCTTAGACTGTAGGACTTCGGGCTCTATTCGGTATCCTCTTGCTCGGGGATTTCCCTTCGCCATACACGTGGTTCCCTTCGAGCCCCCTGCCTCTGGATCAGTCGCCTGAGTTCATCGATCTCCCTGTCACGCTACTCCATTCTCTCTTCCAGGTTGTTGATAATCCTATTTCGCCTGGCCAATATCTCCTCCAATCTTCCTCTATCCCTTGAAGATAAGGGAGAAGGTCTTTCTCCTCTGGAACTCGTGGTTGAGTAGCGCAACTGCCTCCCATTGTGGGAGGCATCATTCCTTCGTCTTCGAACCTCTAAAGGGATTCTGGAGGCCCTTGGCCTTTTTGAAATGACAGGGATGGATCTTTGGGGTATATCCTCCATGGTGCGACTTCTAGTGAATCCAGTCGGAGTATGACTCATGATTCCATTGGTTTGAGATCGTCGTTCCCACAGACGGCGCCAAATTGTGCGCGATACAAATTGCTTGGGCTTGTTCGGCACAATCAAGACCAGGTAAACTGGCCCAATACTGATGATCCCGAATAGAGTATGGGCCGGACTCTTAGTTTCTGAACTCACTAGATGCTTCTTGTCCCACCGCCGAACTCCTGCAACTACTAAGAACACCGTTAGCGCCTACCGACCGGGTGTGACCGGGAGGCACTCCGATGCTCAAGTTAGATTTCTCTCAGAGAAGTTTCTAGGCAAGAGTTTGGGCTTAAGAATTGCGTATCTGTAGGTTGAGAGTGCCTTCTTTTTTATAGGGGTTGAGACCCCATGAGGCTGAATCCTCATAGGATTCTGCCTCTTGATTTTTCTAGGATCCTTTCCTATCCTAACGTGATTCTGATTTGCTTCCATCCCTCTGGATCTAATGTTGATTTGTTCCATCTTGTATATCCGATCAAATCATATACAAGATGAAAACTATTCTTTCCATTGAGGGGCCAACATGGGCTTCATTGGTCCGGTCTACTCCTGTTTGGGGTGGACCGAACTCGTATGGCCCGAACAACTGGTTATTCGGGCCTTTTGAGTACTGGAGCAGCCTGATTTGGGCTGGCCTCCTTAGTGGGGGCTTTGGGTCCCCAAGTCTTTGGTTTGGGCTTTAGACTCTTCTTATTCATATATATGAATGAGAAGAGTAGATTTTTTTAGTTGAAAATATTATAGTCATTTTACTGTAATAAGGTTAGCGCATTTGAGATGTATAAAAAAAATTTCTTGCAAAAAAAGTGAAAAAAAAACTAGTAATTTTTTAGAGATGTCAAACAATAGAGCTTAAAAATTATTATTAAAAAAAGAAAACTACTTTTAAGAGATGCCAAACATAGCTAGTTTCATATAAATATTTGGTATTGAATTCAAGCCCGAATAATTATTCATTTTCAATTTTTTTTATTTATAAGGTTTTTTTATTATCAAATTATTATATTTTTTTTACTCATCTTGTCCAGACCAGCTATCGCCCAAAATATAAAATGGTTTAAAATGTCAAAATAAGCCAATAAATCACAAATTAAATATTTCTTATTTATGTATTTAATGAATTTTTAAATTTTTTTGATCAAATATTTTTACTTTTTATATTTCTCTAAATAAAAGGAACCAAAAAATAGAAAAATTCTAATTAAAAAGTTAAAAAATTACTAAAATAAAAAATAAATAAAATAATCATAATTTATACCGTATAATATAAATTGTCTCTAAAATAATTTGCTCACCCTAATATTATTGTTTCTAAAATAATTTGCTCACCCCAATATTATTGTTTCTAGTGATTATGATATGGGCCATGTCTTTTGTATTTTGGGCTAGCCCTACATATTTTGGCAATTGGCTAGAAATTGCCCAGCAGGCTTCTCCTGGCAACTATAACGAGCCCAGCCAAGCCCAGCCAAAAGGCCCACTTCGAATAGGACCACGAGGCCTGTTAACTAGTTCATGGAGCCACTATGAGTCCAATCAACAAATCCAACTTCAATAGCAAGGGCATATTTACTCCATTTTTTTTAATCATAGGGTTTTCGAATCAGCTTATATGCACTTCGATCAATCTCTAAAAAATCAATCTTACCGGTCACCAACGAAGAGCCTAATTAAATCCAAAAGTAAAACTTGGTATAATTGTGTTTGCTATGAGTGATAAGATGAGGAATTAAAATTCAATCTAAATTGGATATTATATTTCTCCTATACATGGCATTCAAAATTTGGATAAAGAATCCCATACCCTATGATATTCTTAATTTCACTCTGAATTATCTTATATCATTCATCCAATTGTAAATATGTATTTTTTTATAGTGCTAATTTAATTTTAAATAACAAACACAAGTCGTTTCTATTAATTAGGAGTACATATTTCTAAAATTGATATGCACACTTCCGCATTTGACCTCTTACTTTTACCTTGTGATTCGCTTTTGCAGTAATTGGTGTAGGAGCATACGCATAAAAAAACCATTTATTAAGTATTTTTGGGTAAAATACCATGCCAATGCTCACACTCCGAGCTCTTCACGGCATTTGAAAGGGTTTCCTTAACAAATAAGCCTCCTATCGTCTAAGCCCGTTGGAGTTTCATATCTTGTAAACAGTACAATAGTTTTTCAATCATGGGCATTTATCGTGGAGAGGCCCAAGAAAGAGAATTAAAGTCTTCTTAGACACTCACGGCCGCCTTAAGATTCTAAAAAGTATCACGACATTTATTATAGGACAGAGCTACACGGCCAGTCCTATTGACAGAGAGACTTAAAAGACAAAAAAAAGAGGTCAGGGGCTTGAAATGGAGCATAGGAATCATTTTCTGATTTGTTCGGGCACAAAAATACATTATCTATTTATTTACCATCTTAAGGTTTCCCATTAGGACACATTTGATATCCGAATTGATATGTGGTGAAATAATATAAAATTGTGGATAAGCATAGAGGACACAATTAATGACATGTGATAATATATAAATTGAATTATATAAAAATTATAAAGATAATATTATGTTTGTTTACTATTGGCCACGGATAATATTGAAATATAGTTTGGATGGAAGGATCAATTAATATTGAATAAAAAGTTTTCAAGTGAAGATTTTTGCATTCCTGTCTCTCAAGCCAACCTGCTTGTTTCGATCTTAAAAAAAAGAATGAATCGAATGATTTTGAATGCCTACATTGAAAACCTCTACGTGAATCCCTTTTTAGTCCCCCCACACGTTGAATAAAAGCATAACCTCAATATTTAAAACATGAAGGGAAAAAAAACTCTCACATCTACTAATAATATATAGTTGCTCTCATCTTTTCTAAACCCGAGATTAAAGGCTAACCCTAGATTTACGTCAATAACGATACTAATTGCATTTCAAACATGAAATAATACAGAAGTGCTATTTCCTTGTAATTTGTTTCTATTGTAATTGTTTTACATTGTAATTATGAGTGAAAATTGCAAATCTTAATTGAAGGGTACATATTCAGAATGGACCAAATTTGCAATTGGATCATTCGGTCTCCAGAATGGACGAGCACCAAGATTGTCTCATCCCACAACTATGTCAAGGTTGGTGCTAAACGTACACACGTTAGGCTTCAAGTCGAGTTCAAAAGCATTAATAAAAGTTACATGACCGAGTAAACAGTATTAGTGAGAATTGTGTGACCGAGTAAAGATCATTAATGAAGATAGCATAGTCGAGTTAAGAAGTATTAACGACGATTCAACTAATTCCAAGAACACCAAACAAGTCTAGTACTGTTACACTATATTTTTGGAAAAATTATGAATTTGACCTAACAACATCTAGGGTAAGGCCACGAATGAGATTTAACTCATCATTAGTTCCTAAAAAGAAAACCCTTAAACCTCTATATAAAAGGGTTCAATTCATCTTCAAAGGTACATAACAATTATCCTTTAAAAATTTTGCAAAATTACATACTAAACATTTTTTTGAGCATGTCCTTCTCTTGGGCCTAGAATATACTAACTTAGCATCGGAGTGGCTTTTCGGTGATTGCTGCCACTAATCTTACACTTATCACCATATGCAAGCCCACTCAACTCACTTGGCGACCAAATAACTGGTTTGTACCTGTCTCATAATCCTTTACGCTTTAACTAAAATATGTAATGGTTGATATACTTTCTTCCAAGACATTTGTGTTTTAATTCGAGTCTTTTTCAATGCAAGTTACAATTTTCCTTTCTCATTCCGTATTAATAATTGTGACTTGAGAATAGAGTAACGAGACCAATAATTGAGAGATAAGGAATAGTAATATATTTGTCAAAATCAAAACTTTCCTTTTTGACATTTTATGTTTATAAATTACCCTATATCCACGCTCATCTTTTGCAATGCTTGATGTTGCCAAGCGTCCGTGACAAACATATTTGCATTAACAAAATAGTAATGATTAGGGTTCGAGATACACCCAATTTTATTTATTGTGATAAAAATATTAAATTAACAAAAAATGAAGAGAAAATAAAGATAGAGTTAAATAAAATGGTTATAATGCAAGTAAAAACCAAATCATTCCCAAAAACTTAGAGTCAAGAAATAGTGTAATTTTCAAATTGTTCCCTTCAACATCTTAGAATTAAATGAGTTGTAGGGAAAAAAAAAGGTTTTGATCGACATTTTGATTAAAAAAAAAGTTTTTACAAAAAAGTTTTGAAGATATGCTCCCTTTAATATTCAAAACATTATTAATTTTTTAGAGTTAGTTCATATAAAAATTCGTCTCGATTTTAATTGAATTTTCCGCTAGTAAACAATGGGTTAGTTATCCAAAAATTAATCAACATACACCTAAACTTTTTTGAACACCCTAAATTTTGTTTAAAATATATTTGAATATAGATAATTATTATTACCATTTTTACTCATAAGTCAACACCAGTTAGAATCACAGAGTGGAATCTGGACAGCATAGAATAGGGTAATTATGGCATAGCAATAACACTGTTTGTGAGGGCCCCACATTGGGCCGAGTAGGCCTGGTAGTGTGAGGGCCCGACAAGAAAACAGAGCGGATAAGCCTGGCGTGCGGGTGGGGTTGGAATTTGGGTGTGTAGTCAAAGTCAACATTCTCCCGGGGGGGGCCATACGGGTTAGTGTCGGTGTCTACGTCACAGACGGACACGTGTAAGGCAGACACGGAACTCTGCCTCCGTCTGCACCAAAAATTATTAGATACTTTGTGGAGTAGGTTGTATAGCTTGTAGGCGACCTTATGTCATACTTTAGATAAATAAATAATTATAATTTATATTATATAAATAATTTTTTATTTCTTAATTACTTAATAAAAATAATATATTATATTTTTATTATAAAATTTATTATTACTCTATTAAATAAAAATACTACATAAATTTATTATATAAAACTTTAAAAACATCGAATAATTATCCTGTCCACACCCACCCATGGTGGTTGGGACAATTGTGTACTCCGTTGTTTGGCGTTACTTTTAGTACCAATTTATAATTTTATGCGGGTGTTTTGGTAAAATTAATTTTTACTTTTTATTATTAATACTAGTTATAATTTTTAAATTTTTTTAAACACTAATAATTTTTATTATAATTTAAAATTATTTTTTTAATTTTAACTACAAATTACAATATTTACCAAACACTCACAACTTCTACTATAAGTTATAATTTATAAGTTACTAATTTCAGTAATACCAAACACCACTTATGTTATGTTATATGTTATGATTTTTTTTTGTATTTTAACTACAATATAATGTATTTATTAAATATTCACAATTTTTATTACAAATAAACTATTAGTTTCAGTAATATCAAACACCCACTTTGTTTACTAGTCTCGAATTATTGTGTGCTTACATAGAGTTATTATTTAATATTTTTTGAGTATCATGTGTCATTGTTTACACTGTGTTCTTATTTAATTATGCAATGAGAAATATTTTACCTGAAATAATTTTAGCCCACTTATGTTAAATAGGTAAAAATTAAGAGAGATTTACTTAGTGTGTTTATACATTTTTATTTATCGAAAATACTAATGTCACGTAGTACTATGAGAGTACTTATAATTTTTTGCTTACATAAAGCTTGATTGGCAACCAAATTTGCTTATAACTTGTAATTAAGCTAAAAGTTAGTAATGTCTAAATAAATTTGCTTATAACTTTTGCTTGTACCTTCTAATTATAAATTAATAAATATAAATTGTACTATTTGAAGTTTATGATCATATTTATTTTTTGGTTATAATTTATAAGTTTATAAGTTCAACTATACTAAATAACTTCATAATTTGTTAGGCAAGAAAATACAAAGTATATAATAAAGGCCAAAATATCTAATTAAAATATTAATTCCTAGAATACTCTAATTAAACTCTATTTAATAAAATAATATTAACTCACAATTTTCTAATTAGGTGAAAAAGTAAGATTATTTATTTTATGTTAAATGATTTTTTTTATCAAGATCATATGAGAAACAATTTGAGATATTATTCAGAGTTTTGAAGTATAACATGACATTATTTGCGTGTTGTTTTTATTCAGTAATATAGCAAAAAATACTTTAAATATAATAATATTGAGTATTTAAAAAATAAAGAATAATTTAATTAATATGTATTAAATATTTTTATTTGATAAAAATATTACATAAGCAATAATATGCATGTTGCTTCGAGAGTACCTAATAATTTCCCAGGAACTATCTGTCTCAAAATTTCTCTCTCTGTCCTGAATGCATTGAAGGAAGGCTATTGGATTGTGTAAAACTCTCGAAGCACAAGAAATTTAAGACTGATTTTATAATTTTTAATGTATTAAAATAAAAGGAGACATAATCTTTAGAATTATTGTGACAACTTGAAGAGACAAAAGTAAAGTTCAAAATTTTAATTTCAGGATAATTCCAAAAATATTTATTAATGAGAGCCTTCAATAAACAACGGCCTACTTATCGATTATGGCACATATTTTGAGTTTGAATTTGGATTGTCATTGGAGGGACTAATACTCATATAAAATATAAGAAAATGCTTAACTATCACCTAATGAACGGTGGTTAAAGAGTATTTAATGTATAGATATTTGTGCAAAGTGTATTTATATTTGTGAAAATAGTAAATTTTACACCAAAAAGTGTATTGATATTAAAATTTTTTTTTCTCCATTAAACTATTAATCACCGCCCAGTATACGATAATTGGCACCACCCTAAAATATATATATTTTTACATAAAATAGTATAAATTTACATATAAAAAAATGAGTTTTTAAAAATTTGAGAGGGCCTTGGCCCTTGCCAGCCCCCCTTGTGTCCACATGTATAAATTTTTATGTATTTAATTTCTTAATTTTATGGATTTCTTTGTATGTATGGGGGGTCCCATTTTGACTCAGTTGCTTAATGGCTCGTAACTGGATCAATTTTAGTTTGATCGATCAATAATGTAATGCACACGCTAAAGTTTTGGTATAAGTGAGAAAAAAATATAAAGTTCAAGTTTTGGTACAAGTGAGAAAAAATATAAAGTTTTAATAGTATGATTGTCAAAGGGTATGGACACTAACTGAGTCATTCGCCAATAATCACTCGATTTTAGCACCCTTTTTCTAGCTAATTATATTTTTTATTTTATTTTTATGAGAATAAAATTACAAAAATACCTTCTATTCTCTATTAATTTTTTTTCTATTGTCAAAATGATTAAAGGACATTTTTGTAAGTTTATCTAATAAAAATAAAGTGAGAAGTATAATTGTTTGGAAAAAAGTGTGTTACAATTAGTTAGTTTCAGCCACAATTTCAATGAGCTATTTAGAGATAAATTGCACTAGAAAACTTATATTTTAATAAGTTTTTTTTATTTAAAATAGTTAGTCAAAATACAAATAAAAATACAATTTTTATTTTACCTAATTATTTTTTTATATATACACTCTAACACTACTATATATTTTTGCTATTCATTTAAGCTAAAAGTATTTTCAACACGCTCTCAATATGAGGCTGTTGGGTAAAGTAACTAGTTTAATTCATTTTTACAATCTCTAATATGTCTTTTATCTGATTAGTTATTATAGAAAAAAATATTTTTTGTTAGCCAGCAGGTTTGTTATCTGGCTAGTTACAATCTCTAACGTATCTTTTATCTGGCTAGTAAAAAATATTTTTTCTATAATAATTGATCAGATAAAAAACTTATTAAAGTGACTTGAATTAGAATAAGATAACTATTTATGTCAACATGTCTTATTTAGAGGACTTATTAAAAATATTAAAAATAAAAATAGAATTATCTTACCAAAAAAAGAGAGTTAGAAATAGAATTCTCAACCGTTGAATATTATTTTTTCAAAATAAGATCAATATTTAAATAATTATTTTTTTTAAATCCCCGATTAAACTTACTTTTTAGTTAATTATTTTTTATTTAGCTTAAAACAAATAACCGAAAAAACAAAAAATGTACCTTGAAATAAAATTATCAAATGAGTCCCAAACAATTAATCAATTCGTTAGTTGAATTTATTGCATAAATAATTGCACAAGATGTGCACCTTTACAAGAACGGAGGTAAATTACGCGGGGATTCAACTTGTACGGGAGCGTACTGTTTTTTTGTGTGTGGATATTTTAAAACGTTCTGGTCAATTTATAATTATGGCTCAATTTGGTATAATTTTGTTTATTTGTTTGTTTAATATAGTATATTTTTATTTTTAGTAAAAATTTTTATTATTTAATTAAATTATTATATTTTTAAATTATTCTTATTGAGTCGAGTTGAATTTTTTTAATTAAAATATTAAAAAAATTCAAAAAAATAAAAATAAGCCAATAGAGTAAAACTAATATTATCGTTCAGTGGTTGTATTTGTTTTTGTTACTTGAAAATAGCTATTTTTTAAAAATAGTTAATTTTTTTTACATATTGGTATAATATTATTTTTACTTCTATGATTTTTCTGGGAATCTAAAGAGTAAAGTTAAAAAAAAAAGTTCACTAAAATTGGAAAACCATTTTTTAGTTGAAAATGACTATTTTTTTATTTTTTCTAGTATTTAAATTTCTTTGTTCAAAATTTATATTTTTTAATTTATTATGAAGAAAAAAATCTAAAAACATAAAAGCTTAAAACAATTTTTTTAAAAATCTATTAAAAATATCTATTTGACGAAAATTTTAACAAACACCACCAGGGTATTATTCAGTGGCTTGGATTTTGAATATATTTTTATATTTGTAACTATTGGAATATTATATTGACTAAAAAATTAGATTGATTAGATTAATTTTATTCTGATTTTATTCGGATTTGATTTTCTTTATTATTTATCCCTATTCGCCTATAAATAAGCCATATATTGTACAGTTTCCTTATACAGAAAATATAGAGTTATTTTCTTTTCTCAATTTCTTTATGGTATCAGAGCATACGTTCTTGTAGCTTGTAGTATTTTTTTTCCGGCATCGTCGCGATGATGGGCACCACCGGCCGCATCACCGTGACGACACAGGGTGTTGCCCCCCCTGCCCTCCCACCACCAAGTCGCGGCACCACCAGCCATCTTCACCGCTTCGCGTCGCCGCCGCTTACCATCATCGCCTGCTGTCGCTGCCTGAAGCTCCGCTGCCAAGGCCGAAACCCTCGCGTCGCGCCACCAACAAATGCACACCAGCGCGGCAGCCGGAAGCGTCGCCGCCACCAACAAATGCACACCAGCGCGGCAGTCGGAAGCGTCGCCGCCACCCACAGCCCACAGCGCCGTCAGCGCCCGCAGCCCACAGCGCCAGGGCAGCCCACAGCCCACAGCGCCCTCGCC
>JAOTRH010040348.1:0-53589 GCA_034768845.1 Heliamphora exappendiculata
AATTGGGAGTTACAGAGAATTCAATTGAGAATTCAATTGCCACTTATGGCTATTGAATTCTGGACAGACCCTTGGAGCTCCAGGCTCTGTCACGTCATTTCATTTATGGAAGGCATTCCCTGAAAATTAATGGCCACACATGGCTGTTAGTTTTCAGACTTCAATTGCAATAGAATGGCCAATTCAATTGTAATTGAATCTGCTATTGAAATCTGAATTTCAATGACTAATGAAATTCACAGATTTCAACAGTTCTATCAGTGTCACTACACTTGCTCAAAAGATCAATCTCCTACTTGTTTAGCTTGGACTAAACCAATCCCAGAAAGTTAAACTTCTGAGTTTGTACTGAGATATCAATGGGTTTGGAATTTGGAAATATGCTTAAGTTTGCATTCTTCACCTTTTGCGCCAGTTGTTTGATATGTTTAAACTAAGATAATCACTCGCTGAGGTCACGTAGTTTGGATTCTTATTTAGGCTCTGTTTGGTTAAGCTTTTTGTGGCTTTTTTGTGACTTTTTTCATCTTTTATGAACATTTTTTTAAAATTTTCTGAGCTATTTTTCATTTTTATTTTCTCAATTTATTATGATAAAACAAATTTAAAAGTATAGCTATTTTGAAAAAAGTTAAAAAAAATTAATTAAAAACGAAAAAACCACTTTAAAGCTTTTATGAGGCTTCTTTCTTCTTATCTAAGTTTTTATTTATTTTTTGGTCAATCTTTTTACTTTCTGATTTCTTATAACGAGAGAAATATAAAAAATATCATCGTTTGAGCTACCATAAATTTTTTTTACTAAAAGATAAAAAGAACCATAAAAAAACTATTTCACACGTGCCTTATTTATGCTTAACTGATAAATTTATTTGTTTGCATATCAACACGGATAATGGGAACAGATAAATTTATTTGTTTTATTTATATATGTTTTGAAAAGGCACAGATAAATTTATCTGTGTTATTTAAATATGGTTTGAAAATGCACAGATAAATTTATTTGTATTTTGTGTACGTACTTTTAATAAGACAGATAAATTTATCTGTGTTATTTATATATATTTTGAAAAGGTACAGATAAATTTATTTTTATTTTTTATACGTATTTTTAATAAAATAGATAAATTTATTTGTGTTCTTTACACGCGCTTTTAATAAAAGATAGATAAATTTATATGTATTCTTTATATATGATTTGAAAAGGTATATATAAATTTGTCTATTTTATGTTTTTTTTTTTTCAAAAAAATCTTGCGCGTTAAAACTTTTATGAAGATAGATATTACTTTTTATACTAAATAAAAAATAATAAACAACCTATAAATTAAATTATTACCAATTTTTCGTAAATAGATTCATTCAATAAATTTAAGGGATATTTACTATCTTCTCTGGCAAGTGAATTAGGATACAATAAACCTATATACTTTGCATAAAATAATACATAAGTATGTGATAATATTATATTAGTAAGTCCCGATTGGCAATTAGTTTATGCAAAGTAACCTGCTTTTTAAATAACCTATAAATCAAATAACCTGCTTTTTACTGCTTTTGCGTTATCAAAAAAATAAAAAAATAAATTAGGGTTAAAGTAGGTTATTTGATAATTCACTTTTTAAGTTAGTTTTTTTTAAAAATTATTTATTTATGTAAAAAGTTAGCTTTTTATTTTTTGTTTAAAATGAGCAATTTTACTCTTCTATATATTTAATATTAACAATTATACGTAGTTGATGATATTAGTAAATAAGTTATGAGTAAGGAGTATTATTGTATTTTAAAAGTGGTAAGAGTTTGAATAGAATATTTCAAGAATTTTTATTTTAATTTAATTTTTAATTTTTTTTACCAAATAGATAATTTTAATTTTTTGACATTTTTAACCAAAGAGCTAAGGTTGCCAATTAGGACCTTAGTATTTGATAGTAAAAATATAAATATACGCGGTGAAACATTTACTATTATATATACTGTTTTCTTTACTATTTACTATTAATTGATAGAATATTACATCCATGGCAGTATAAAGAGAAATCCTTCCCTTCGTATGTTTTCTTTTTGCTGTTTTTCTTGTCCATTCGCGCTTACATACAAATTTTTACAAATTCAATTGCAAGCATCTAAGCAATCATTAGATAAAAAGTTGGGGTGCCAAGTGCAAATCAACTTCATTGATCTTGGTTTAGTGATTAGCTATGGAAAGTGTGTGAACAGACGAATTTGCATACCTTACAAGAAATTTTTTATCATAAAATAAAGGTCACAATAACTCTTTTGTAAATATATTGATTCTCCACGAATACTAAGAGTAAAACACATCAAATCGTTTGTTAATTCTGTAAAATGCTAAATAGTTTGTTAAAAGAAAACAATATCTGTAAATTTATTCATCGATTAGTAAACACTCTTTCTAATCCTAAGACTTACATCTTAGTGCTTTTTTTTTTTTTTTTTGTGTCGAAGACTAGGTAGATCCGGTTGGGTATGGCTTATAGATATAAAGTGTTGCCTAAGAAATTTTTAAATAATTAATTTTAAATTTTTTTTTTAATTTATAATAATTTGATAATATGGAATCAAGGGAAGTTGAATTTTTTGAAGACATTTTCTATTGTTCTTCCTCTAAATCTATCTAGTATAGAAACTTAAAAGGAGAATTGGTAGCCAGGAAAAGTAAAATATATAATGAAGCTACAAAATATATGTATCCACAAAATATATGTATCCAAGAGTGGCCTTTTAAGTAGTAACCCAACGATTAATAAACTTCTAGGGATTATTTTATTTTATTTTTATGAGACTTTTAGTTCACACGTGTCAATAAGTTGGGTTCATGGACAACGTTGCCCTGCACCACTGTCATTAATTGTATGGTCAACCACTGAACAAACAAACCAATCAGGGACAATTATAAAAAATACTTGTAGCAGATGGGGTTTAGTGAGGCTTGATCATCTTGGCATCTAAGATCTCTTGGACATATCTCGTCTATTCATGATTCATGAATTCTCTTGGGTTAATTTTGTTTGATGATTGGGGGGGGTGTTTGACAAAACTTCTCCTATCACTTTTTAACTTTTTATTATTAATTTTAGTAATAAATTATAATTTTCTTCAAATATTAATAATTTCTACTACAAGTTATAACTACTTTTTATTTTATTTTAGTTACAAACTAACACATTTATCAAATATTCAACTTCTGTTACATACTATAATCTACATTGTAAAAACTAATTATTTCAACAATACTAAACACCCTCTATATCACTACTAAAAGTCTATTTACACAAATAAAATCAAAGAAAATCAAATCAACTCAAATTAATAAACCTAATAATTCTAGGGTCTCTCCTTCAAAAAATTGCAAGATTCGTAATAAAGTATTAATTCCATAATAATAAAAAATTAATATATACATACCAAAAAAATATGTGTAGATTGCACTCGGCTTCCAATGTGACGACAAATATGAATGTCTTATCCAAAAGCAAATAAAAAAGGAAAAAGAATGAGGTTCTTGTCCCATAGACGTATGGATGTGTTGGGACAATGTGGTTCCCGTCCGAATGGGCATCCGAAGGGAATGGGACACTAGGGTTTTTGTTCGGACAGGCGTCTAGACGAATGACGACAGACTGTGCGTGTTTTAACCCTAAGTTATGTTTTATTTGAAACCTATATATAGGGGGTTATGTTCTAGAAATCCTAAGAGAGTAGAGATATACTAGAGAGGCTCAGAAAGAGACCGAAGAGTGTAGAAAGTGAACCATTTTGAGGTTAGAGATAGAGAGTTCTCCCAATCTTAATTGTTTTTAGTAGATTATTCCTCCTTACTCGTGGACGTAGGTAGCTTGCCGAATCACGTATACTCTTGTGTCTTGTGATTTTTCGTATTGTTTATTTGCTTTGTGTGGATTGAAGTCAATGGTGGATGTTTGCTGCCTAACAAGTGATATCAGAGTTTTTGGTTAAGGCTTAATCAATCAATTGTGATAGAGATGCCGAACATCAAGTATGAAATCAAGAATAAGAATAACTTCTTCCTGTGGCAGCAGCGGATAAAGGATTTGTTGATTCAATAAGGGGTCTTTAGGGCATTAATCGGCAAGTCAAATAAGCCAGAGAACATTATCGACGATGATTGGGAGGAACGTGATGCCAGGGCTGCAAGTTCGATTCAATTGAATCTGGGAAATGAGGTTATTCACAACGTGATTGATGTGGAGACGGCAGAAGAGATCTGGCAAAAGTTAGAAAGTTTCTACGTGAAGAAGTATTTGGTAAACAAGTTATATGTGAAGAAACAATTGTATGGACTGTGGATGAGGAAATGTACAAATCTTAACGTTTTTAATATACTTATCACATAAACTATCTAGGTATGGAGTAAAGGTGGATGATGAGAATAAGGCGATACTCATGTTAGCATCACTTCTAACATTCAATGATCATCTGGTGCCGACACCGATGCACAAAAAGGATACTCTAGAATTAGAAGAGGTGAACGGTACTCTCTTGTCACATTAAAAGATAAAGAGGGATGATGAAAAAGATGCAGAGGGATTGTTTGTGACCAAGTCTGAGTTAAGCAAGGGAATGAGTAAGTTAAGTGAGCAGAGTACCAACAGAGGAAGGTCTCAATTCAAGTTACGTGCAAAAAATGATGTAAAGTGCTTCTAGAGCCACAAAAATGGCCATTACACGAACTAGTGCCAAGAACTAAAAAAGCATATGGAGGAGAAGAAGAACGGAAAAGAACCTTCAGAGCCTATCAATTTTGCCGAGTAAACATCAGACTGGTAGACGCAGATTTACTTTTAGTTTCTCCTAGTTGTAATTTTCTATTTAAATCATGAATAGTAGATTCGGGGTGCCCTTATCATATATGTCCAACAAAAGAGTGGTTTGATACGTATAAATCTTACAACAGTGGTATGGTTCTAATGGGGGTGATGCAGCTTACAAAATCATTAGAATTGGTACAGTAAAAATTAAGATATTTGATGGAGTTGTGAGGGTTTTGGAAAATGTTAGACATGTTCCAGGGCTAAAGAAAATTTTAATTTTTTAAGAATATTGGACTCTTTGGGTTGTGGGTATACAGTAAAAGGTAGAGCAATGAAGATTAGTAGAGGGGCTATAGTGATCATGAAGGGATAGGGAGTTAGATATCTCTACAGGCTGGTTGGGGATATGGTGGTAGGTGGAGTTACCACTACTACACAGATAGAATCCAGCACGAACGATACAAAACTTTGGCATATGCAGCATGGTTAGATCAACATGCGAAGTATGTTAGAGCTTCAAAAGAAGAAAGCGACAGTTGAGGTAGAGTTCAACTAGAATTGTTCACCCAGTAAATTGGGTTATGGTGGTTCGAATCAGCACCAGTGGGAACAAGAAGAAAATCCACATACAGTTGCTAAAGGCAGAGATAAGCAGACTAACAAAACAACAGTTAGGTATGATTTTGAGGATACAACCAGTTTTGCCCTAACAACAAGTAGTGAAGATCCTTTATCTCACAAAGAAGTCATAGACATCTTAGGCAGAGATAAATGGCTAATGGCAATGCTAGAAAAAGTGAAACACACCACAAAAGGCTGAGACTTGAAAGGTGGTAAAATTACCCAATGACAAAGAGGCTATTGATTGCAAAATGGTCAAGTTTGAGTGCGGTTTGGACTTGGTCCATGTTCATACCTATTGATGATCAGATAGGGTGAAGCACCTATACATGTGAAAGCGGTGCATGTCGAGATGACTAATATTTCTTCAAGATAGATGAGAAATTTGAGCCAATGTGGATATTGTTGAATTTTGTGTCTCAAATTTATGTGTATTACCGTCTGAACGTGCGTCTGGACATGGTGGACCAGTGGGGTTCCTGTCCAGACGTTGGCCTGGATGCGTTGAGATAGTTTGTTCCCCGTCCAGATGGAATGGGACAGCAGGGTTTCTGTTCGAATGGATGGCAGTAGACTGTGCGGGTTTTAACTTTAATCTATATTTCCTTTGAAACCTATATATAAGGGGTTATTTTCTAGAAACCCTAAGAGAGTGAAAATGCACAAGAGCGGCTCAGAAAGAGACCTGAGAGTGTAGAAAGAGGCTCAGTTTGAGACTAAAAATAGAGAGAGTCCTTATTGTTTATAATGGATTAATCCTCCGTGCCCGCGAATGTAAGCAGCTTGTCGAACCACGTATACTCTTGTGTCTTGTGATTGTTCGTATTTTTTATTTGCTTTGTGTAGATTGAAGCCAACAGTGGGTGTCCGTTTTCCAACAATATGTTGTTATTACTTAATGATGTAACAAAAATAATCTGCTCGAATATTATAATGTCAACTCACTTTTGTTGTCTAAGTGAAGAGAAGAACAACACATAATGTGGGAGTTAGATTTAATTTCTTATTTGTTAAAAACAATAAGCAATGACCTAATTAAAGTACCTAATAATTTTCCATGATCGATTATGTTTGGTTAGAATTTCCATGTCATGATTTGGCTTTTACAAGATGATCGATATGAGGACGTTGCAACCATTTCTCAGTTACAACTCAAACGAGCTAGAACAAGTCCTCTGTTCTCAATTAATCTCATGGACTTATTTCCTATAAACCTCTGGGAGTTCTTTCAAATTCTTGCCCTAGATCTCATATTTGCCTCGGAGTTCATCAGCTAAACTAACGATTCTCTTATAAAACGTGAAAGGGAATTGAATCGATAAAATAAATCCTAGGTCGCTAGGGGCGAAAATTTCTAACATGATACACTAATACAACTCAAACCCTACACGAAGTTAGAGGGTTTGGATGGACTATTTTTTGACACAAAATTAAAAATAATACGACCCGATAACACGTTTAATAAATAGGCTAGGTGAGTGTTGAACCCGTAGAACCTGTAAATGACTCATCTAACCTATTTAATTTTTATGTTAAACTAAAACACGATGCGAACTCAAAACCCATTGAAAACATATATATAACATGGTTATATACACATTTTTTTATGCGTTGTAGGATAAAAATGAAGTTTAGGGAGGGGGAGGGGGTGGAAATCAAAGAATGCTAGGCTTACGGCCTATATCCTGTTTGCCTTAACTATAGGTTAGGGTGAATTTTTAACTTAAGACATTTAGAAAATTGCTGTCGCCTCTAAAATCACACAAACATACTAAAAGTCTTAGACCAGCTCCAACCCTCTAAATCTAATCTCTATGAAGTACACATTACCATTATTCCAGATTTTCATAGCTCGATGATGGTGTAATCCTTCCTTGGTAGCAGTTGTGTGATTCTTCTATCACGTCGATGACAATGACAACACCTGAGAAGTATATAATCATTTTCTTAACTTATTTTAGACATATACTCAATTTGAATACAAATTATACAATGCAAAAAAGGACGCGTATGGCTTATTCTTATTGGAAGAAATGATTAGTGTGTCCTTGCAAGGTTTTAGAGTTGTTGGCTAACTTATTACTACTATGCTTGTGTTTTCGTAGTTAATTTTTTGTAAATTTTTTTTAATCTATTGTTTGGACTTTAAAGTTATTCATACATGGATTATGGATTCATGTTGAACTTTCTATCTAACTATTTAAAAGTTTTTTGCAGTTTTTATTTATTATAATTTATGTAATGTTGTGATTGAAATATGTATAAATTAAAAATGTGAATTTGTTATTAAATAAACTGTTAAATATGTTATAAATAGATAAACTCATTTATAAGCAAGTAATATTAGTGTTAGAATAAGTAGCACGTTTAGTTAAATGGTTATTATTAGTGTTGAAAGATTTCTAACACGAATCCAATATGACATGACACGATGCTTATCTCTATAGGTCGCGAATAGTGATTCTATTGAGTGTCAGGCTCTTGTAAATGCCATTCAAGCCTTTTGGTTATGTCAGAAATCCCTTTGAAAATCATACACCAATGTAGCATAATTACTCCATTAAGACTAAATCAGTACATTAATATGGAAAATAGTTATAAGCCAAACCAAATAATTTTCATTGGGCGGGCTCTTCATTTTCATTGTTTTCTTCTTTTGTTTTTTCAGTTGTTCAATAGACCTAAACAGGTAACCCCAAAAAATAATTTGAATTTAAAATAAACAGTTTATATACGTTTAACAAAAAACTCACAAAATACAAAATTAAATCATTACCCTTCTATTTAAATTATGGGCGGGTTTGTTTCTGGGACACCTTTTTTTTCCTGTGCGTGTGGAGCAACAACTAGGGTTTTTTATGGAGAACTAGCCATAACTTCAGTTAAAGTAGCCAGTAGCCCTATTGCCCTAGCTTTGGTAACTCAAATGATAACAGTTCATTTGGATATAATAAGATAAATTCTTCTTCAATAGTCGATCCATCTTCCTTTGCTGAAGTCTCAACCAAAGAATAATTCTTCCTTTATCTTCTCCCAATCCTTCAAAATTGAATTACGATGAAGATAGGTACGTACCTATCTTGGAAATGCTTTTTGCACATATAATTTGGAAATGCTATTTGCACATATAATTGGTTATCGATTCAGTAATGCATAGGCACAAAAATTGAGACTTTTATATTTACTTAGCATTATATTATTATCGGAACTCAGAGTCTCGGTTTTTGTATGATAAATTGTTATTTATGCACATATCATAACCGTTTTGCATAAAAACCTTGTCCATAACACAAAGCGGTACAAAATCCCAGTAACTTGTTTCTCATGTATAAAAAGCCAAAGTTCTGCGAATTATAGCCAAGCCTAAGTTCCAAATCTAATTCATCTTCTTTCTCATTTCTAAATTTTGTCTTCTGGTCTTTGTCTTCTTTATGCGACAGACCAAATTGCAAGCTCAAACTCAAGCGCCAATTGTGATCTCCAACCGGATCGAATCCCTGTGGGTTTCGATTTCGATCATAGAATCCATTATTTTGATCTGCATATGAGGGTTCTGTAACTGATGTGGAAGCTGGAATATATATATGTTCGGTAATTGACTACCGACTACTGATGTTTAGAAAAATCTGATGGAGAGCTTCTAATTTGCCTGTAGATTCATTCCGCTTCTCGCGTAGTAGATATTTTTTTGATCCATAAAGAGGAAAAAATTTATAAAAGAGAGGATGAGTAGTATCTAAAGTGAATAAAACTCTCTTGAAAATATGTGCTAGTTTTAGGCCATCTAAAAGGGGATAAATTGGGTTTTAGAAACCATTTTAAGAACTTTTTAGTAATTTTTTAATTTCACACAATAAATAAAGCAATAAGCACATATAGAAAAGAACAGTAAAATTAAAGAGGTAACAAAGATAAATTAGAATCAGATATCAAAGATTTATAGTGATTTTATTTTTTTCAAACCTGCGTCCACTTCTCAATACTCCCCTTGAGAATGTGTATGATAAGCAAATATTTCACATGTGCATTCAAAAGCCTTTACAACTTGATAATATTTCACAAACACACTTTATTTTTCTAAACATTCTTCAGCTCACTTTAAGAAGTACAACACACTCTCTTAAAGGCTATCAAGGTCACTCACCATTTCACTTACAATAAAAGAAGTTGAGAATTTGAAAATATCACTCACATTCACTCATTTCAAAGACTTGGTAATTAATACACAAGGAAGTGAGTAATTCTAGGGCTGAATGAGTAAATGGGCTGTTAATGGACTATAGCAGGTTTGTTAGCTTTCAATGCACTTGGTTCATCAACAATCTAAAATTTTAAAGCTCTGACATTTACTCATTTTATAGCCCATTGAAGTAAGTGACTGTTGGCGGTAGGTGGAAGCAATTAATGTTCTAAAAAGTTATCATTGAACCAGTGCCCTTTTTAAAATCTATCGCAGGTGTCGACACAAATTGGTCTTAACTTTGGTTCTCAGACAAAAGTGTCAACTCAACTTTGGTCTTTCATCTTCTACACTTTAATGTCGACTGAGAGTAAATCTAGTGTCGACCATTTCATTTCTTCAGTTCTTTAGGTTAAAGCTTGGTGTCCACTTATATCAGAGTGGTGTCGACTCAAGGTTTTTGTCTCATGTGGTGTCAATTCATGTCAGCGTTAGTGTCGACCTAGTCAAAATACTTTAGCTACTAGAATTTTGGTGTCAACACATATCTGTGGTGGTGTTGACCCAACCAAAAGACTTTGGTTATTGGAATTTTGGTATTGACACATATCTGAGTTGTTGTCAACCTAAAGTCCTAGTTCTCAGAAGGATAGCTTGGTGTCCACTCATTCGTTCTTTGGTGTCGACACAAGATGAGAGGTTTCCAAAGAGTTACTTGGTGTCAACTCATATGATTTGTGGTGTTAACACAAGTTGGTGAGTGACTGGGGGATCACTTGGTATCGACTCATATGAGCAGTAGTGTCGACACAAGTTAAGTGTTGCCCGGATGGTGACTTGGTGTCGACTCATGTGATATTTGGTGTCGACATGATTATCAGAAGGTCCGGAGGTTCACTTGGTGTCGACATAAGTTGATTTCCTTCGAGGGTGGTGAAGTGTCGGCCCATGCATATGCTAGTGTCGACTCATCTTGATCATTGGGCCTTGGCTTGGTGTCAACTCAACTTGGATTCCAGTCCTATACTGAGGGTGTCAACTCAATTGATCATGCTGACTCAACCTATTTCCCTAAAAAGTCTCAAGCAAAGCGTTAGTAGTGTTGACCCTGAATCTTAATGGTGACGACATTTGAGTTTAGGAAACGGGCTCTGCCTATAAGTGTCAACTCAAAGGCTAATTGATATCAACCCAAAAGTTCTATTTGAGAACACGGAGTGCTAACCCATTTAGCGTGAAGTGTCGACTCAAATAGCATAAGGTGTCGACTTATAAGCGTATAGTGTCGACTCAATCTTTTTGGAAAATATTTTATTTCTTATTCTTTTAAACTTAAATAGAAAATGCCTTTTAATAAAAATGAACAAAATTTATATAAAATGATCTTGGGCTAATAATTTGTCCATTTTTAATGATGGCAATATTTTTTAAGAAATATTTTAAAAATAGACTTTGACAAGGGTACTCCCCCTATTATCATGCCTTAACAAGATATGAGAATATAACAGTTATGGCATAACAAATCATTCAACCATTGATCAACATAGAGAAATGATCTCAATTAAACAATATTCATAGATCAATATCAATTTATGATATGCAGGGATAGAGTTCATAATCATATCAATCACATTCATGAAAGCTAAACAGTTTGTAGCAAACATGTTCATAAAATCACAAATCCACATAAATGTTTTTCATAAAAATAAATCTCACAAAATATTTTACAAAAACACAACAAAACAACAGAACTTTCTCCCCTTTTGACATAAAAAATGGGTCTTCATAGTTCATCCATCTGTTTTTTCTGTGCTCTTTTTTGCTTCTTGTTTCTACTTCCTCTTAGCAGCTCTTTCCTTTGAAGATTGAGCTCTCTCTACCACATTTTTTTCTTCTCAAGCATTTCGACGATTGCTAGGAGTGCCATGTCTTGTTCCCTTTTCAGTCTTGTTGCCTTCTCCGCAACTGTTTTCTTTTTCTTGAACTGATTGGCCCAGCCTTCCTTAAGCCATGCCATGTGCTCCTGAATCTTCATTGAGTTCTCTTGAACTACAATAACAATGCCTTCGTTATATTCCTTTTGCACTTAGGAGAGGATGCGAAGAATTTCTTGGATGATCTGATCAATGCTTTTGGTCATGTTGTAGCTAAGGATATGTCCTACTTCGCAGGCTTTTTTTACTACTTTTTTGTGACGCTCCATTTTGCTTCCCACAATGGTATTGAGCTCGACAATACCATCGACATGAAGATTAAGGTATGAGATCTGAGAATCAACCTTTTTGTGAAGTGAGTCTAGAGAGGAGTGTAGAGTGATGCTCATATTTTGGACCAAAGATGTTAACTCAACCAATTGCTGAGAAGAGGGAGGGACAGGCTGAGATGGAGAAGATAGAGAAAACTGAGAATGAGGAGGATGAGAACAGAAAGATGGATCAAAATGTGAAGGGAAAAAAGATTTGGGAGAGAATGGATCAAAGCGAATGGGAGAGACAGGGGATCTATAAGGAAGAGGAGGAGTTTGATTTGTAGTGGAGGGGGTGACACCAGAGGGAGAGGTGAGAGTTTCCCTCTTTATCCAAACTCCATCAATCTACACAATTTGCATGTGCTTGAAAGTAATTTTGTTATACAGCGAGTGATTGGTGAATTAAATTCCCTTCTCATTGGAAAGATCCAAACCAAAATGCTTGAACACTTTAGTCAGATACACCCCCTGGGATAAGGATGTGTTGGATTTAGTGTGGGTCTGCAGCATATCAGAAACGAACAAAAAACCAAGATCAAGTTTCTAACATTCTATAATGCACCACATGATGAAGATGTGCATAAAGGTGACATCTCCGAACTTTTTAGTTTGGGGCAAGAAGATGTGATTGACAAAATGATGTAAGAGCCTCATCTCTGGGTTCAGAGAGTTAGCTTCAAGAGGTTTGGTGGTGTCAATAGATTCGATTTCAAAAATCTTTTTGACAGCCTCATGAAAAGAGAAATTTTCAATGGTTCCCTTCTTTTTGTGGCAGGGATCACAAAGGTTGCCATTGGGGAAAACCAAGAACGGATTTTAAAGTTTTGAAATCAAAAGAAATTTCAACAATATTGACCCAAGAAGTGATTTGGGTGTCATTATGGGGGTCATTGATTTTCACGTGGGCGTAAAAAAGTCCCACAAGTGTGGGATAGTATGGGCCCTGGATTTTCAGTAGGTCTATCCACCCTAGGGTGTCAAACTACTGGGCAAATCTCATGCCCGTAGAGTTAAAGAAAGGGAAGTTTATAGACCTACCAGGGATGATTTTGCAGTTGGAAAATTAGAGGTAGAATAGGCTCTTGATGGTTGTGGATTGAAACTTCAAAGAGGCCTCGAATACCATCTCTTGCATGGACGTCGTCACCATTTTCTTCTTTTTACTTGTTTGAGAACTTGAGCCCTCCCAGCATCTTTTCTTTTGCTTCGCTTTCCTATGGTCTTCAAAGGCATTGTCGACACTAGGGTTTGAGTGAAGACGAGATGAAGAACTAGGGTTTCGGGGAGAGAGAGAGAGAGAGAGAGAGAGAGAGAGAGAGAGAGAGAGAGAGTAGGGGAAGAGGAACGGTTTTTCTTGAGAGCTATTTTAAAAAGCAAAAAGTTGGAGAGCGCGAACTAAAAAAGAGGAAAATCCAGTTTATATAACCATTGAGTTTATATAAACTGGATTTTATATGTTTGATGAAATTATATGTTGATAATGGTTTTAGTGTGTTATAGCTATTAAGTTTTAATTATACTATCATGTCAAATATGAGTATTTGTAACCATTGAGCTCATTATGAGAAATAATTAGGATAAATTGTGGCTATTAAGCCTTAATATGAGAAGTGATGACGTGTTGTGGCTGTTAAACATTAAATATACCATTGTAAAAAGAGAAAGTTGGTTTTACTTTATGAGATGAATGTGCTGAACTGGATGCGTTGTTTTTCATATCTGTTTGATAAAGCTTGATGAAACATTTTCGGTATTCTTAATTGAGTATCTTATTTTCATCTTATTTATTATAATACTAAGTGTACTTTCTTATAATCTTTGTGGTTGCAGATAGCAGAACTCGTGTCACGCACCAAAATCTATGGTCACATGAAAGCCCACCGAACCACCATTTGTGTAAAAAGATAGAATTTTACTGATAAAATAATCATCCCAAAATAATACAATTTTTGAAATTAAAAAAGTACCCAAGGTTCACTCTCAGTGTAACATGCATACCTGTCTATACACGTACAACATACAACCACAAGGCTAACAAAACATGCCTTCAGAAATAAGCGACATATACGTGTTTCTATAACAAACAAAAGAAAAGCCCTACAACAGTTTTTCTTGCCATCACGGGCACAGCTAGATTAACTCCACGTGATCATCAACACCTAAAAAAAGTTTTAACAAATCTCACTACGTGAGCCGAAACCCAATAGAAGCAGACTATGATGCAGTAAAATAGGCTATGCAATCACATAGTAAAACTCGACTCTACCACAAGAGCTCAAAACTAAGCATTTCAACAATGCTAAAAATGTTTCATAGTTAAAGAAAAATAGTAACCAAAACATTATTTCCACTCAGATCACACAACTGAGGGCAAAAAATGAATCCTATGTACCAACTCTGTCACAAAGGGACATAGGTAACAACTATAGACTCATGTCCATTACCTATCTTTGAATCATTTAAGACCTATTAGGTAATTACAAGTTCTATACGGAGCCATCACAACGTAACTGCTGACTTTACGGACTAAAATCGAGGGACAAAAGCACTCACCTCTTCTTTACGGGAATTATCCCGAAGGACAAAGGTACCTACTCTGCGCACATTTCTAGACTTCTACCGAGGACAACTCGTGCAACATACCCGCTATCCTGGTACATTTATAGAGTCATTTAAAAATCAACCCGTAAGTTAACTACAAAAACATTTCAAACTGTGATACATTAAATATGTATAAAGATACAATGGCTAACTGCCGTGGTCATCCACAAACAAACTCCCAAGGAACAAGATATTTGATAAAAAGTTTCAATGAGGATGAAAAATAAGCTTTTCCAAGACATTCGGCCAAAAACGGATGAAAAATAATTAAGAAAATTTGACATACCCTCACTAATTTGGCCATAACTTTTTGTACAAAAGAGTTTTATTGTGAGAGTGGTGCCATTGGAAAGAAGACTTATGGGGCTTCAATTTGAGCACAAAAATGATCCCATTCGAAGTCCGAATGAGGGAGATATATCGATTTTAAAAATAAATTTTCAACGAGTAGAAAACAGACCGCGGGCTAGACCGCTTGAGCGGTCTGTCCAGCGGTCACCAACCCGAGAGCATCCTAAGATCGCCCTCTAGACCGCTTGAGTGGTCCCTCAAGCAGTCCTCCGCCAGAAACTGACCTTTTTGCTGAAATTTGAAGCCAAAATACATCCAAACTCAAATCAAACCACTAACTCGCATATTTTTGAAACCCACAGACATACATGAGCCCATATCCTCAAATGGAACCAAAAAGAAAGACTTTAAACGTCAATCCTTTTGTCCAACTAAACCCATTTCATCTAACCAAAAACGATTTTGAACCAACACCCGACTTTTCGAAACATGTAACGATTTTTTATGCATTTTAAGACGATAAAAACATACATGATTACACGTAGCACCTTTTAAAGACAACATAGTCTAGGATCCTATCTCAGTGAGTCAAAAACTTGTCACCTCGATCCACGTGCAAAACTGAACTTCGTCGGAATAAAATTTTGTCTGGATGAAAGTGTAGCCCACCACAATGATAATAAGAATCCACTATCCGATCGTCGAAAACCAAGCCCCGGGCTCCCGAGAAGTTAGAGAGAAGGCAAAGCTTTTGTTAGGGAGAAAGGAAACTTAGCTTGTAAGTTATGAAAATATCTTTTCAAAAATATCTAAGGTTAGATATTTATAGGCTCGCAATATATATATTGAAATTTGCACCACAAAGCCCAACGACCCCGGTAACCAACCCTGCATGCATTTTTAAATCCGGACATGCATCAAAACACATATAAACATTCTGTTCTATGACACATAAGCATAACTGCATGCTTCAAATATATATATATATATATATATATATATATATATATCAACAAAAAAAGAAATGCAACCAGGTCTCACAACTCTTCCCCCCTTAAGGAATTTCGCTCCCGAAATTCACTACAAGGTCAAGAGGTAAACAATTCTGGGTATCTAGCACGAACCCCAGATTCAAGCTCCTACGTCACTTCCTCAACCCCGTGATGAAGTCATAGGATCTTGACATAGGCGATGGTCCTCCCCCTCAACACTTGTTCCTTCATGTCCAGAATCTTCACCGGTCGCTCCTCATATGTAACATCATGATCTACCTATAACTCAGCCCAATCCAAAACGTGTGACGGGTCAGGCTCATACTTACAAAGCATGGAAACGTGAAACACGTTGTGTATAAACGCCAATTGAGGTGGTAAAGCCAGATGGTATGCTACCTCCCCAATCCTGTCAAGGATCTCAAATGGTCCAATAAAACACGATGATAGCTTCCCGCTACGGCCAAACCTCATCAGACCTCTGCGTGGCGAGACTTTTAGAAATACATAGTCTTCCATTGCAAACTCCAATGGTCTCCTCCGCTGATCTGCATAGCTCTTCTGGCGGCTCTGCGTTGTCACTAATAGTTGGCAAATTACGGCAATCTTCTCCGTTTTCTCCTGTACTAAGTCAGGTCCCAAGACTGTGGTCTCTTCCACATCTGTCCAATACACGGGTGACCTACACGGCCTACCATCGAAAGCCTCATACGGTGCCATCCCTATACTGGACTGATAACTATTGTTGTATGCAAACTCTGCCAGTAGTAGATGATCCTCCCAAGAATCCCTGAAATTGATTACACAAGCCCTCAACATATCCTCCAGAATCTGTATGGTCCTCTCAGACTGACCGTCTGTCTGTGAGTGAAAAGTTGTACTAAAGGTCAAGCTTGTTCCCAAGGCCACCTGAAGACTTTGCCAAAAGCGCGATGTAAAGCGCGGGTCTCTATCAGAAAAAATAGTCACAGATACCCCGTGTAGCCGAACTATCTCACGGATATACAACTTACCCAATCTGTCCACTGAATGCTTCACACAAATGGGAAGAAAGTGTGCTGATTTTGTCAACCTATCAACCACCACCCAAATAACATCGTGTCCCTTTGGCAATCGAGGAAGTCCTGATACAAAATCCATCATGATGTTCTTCCACTTCCATTCAGATATCGGCAACGGCTGTAATAATCCTACCGGTCTCTGGTGTTCCACCTTTACTTGCTGACAAGTAAGGCATCTAGACACAAACTGAATCACGTCCCTCTTCATTCCTATCCACCAGAACTAACGGCGCAAATCGTGATACATCTTCGTGCCTCCTGGATGCACTGCAAGATGTGAATGATGGAAATCATGTAGCACCCCTGCACGTTACGACTCTGGTACAAATAATCTCTCTGTCAATCTCAAACTCTAATCTGGCCTCACAATCCATTGCTGTGTCCTTCCCACTAGTAATGCGGTCCCGTATCATCTGAGCCTCCTGATCTGTCTATTGAGCCTCTAGCGCACGTGCAACCAATGCGGGCCGTGAAGCTACTGAAAATAAGGTTGCATCCCTCCTTGTCTCCCTAAGCCACAGATCAAACTTTCCAATCTCTCCAAGCATATCCCACTCGCGTATAGCCATAGAAACTAACAAACCATGAGTTCTCCTACTAAGAGCGTCGGCCACAATATTGGCCTTCCCCGAGTGATACTACAAGTCGAAGTCATTGTCTTCCAACAACTCCATCCATTGTCATTGGCGAATATTCAAGTCTTTCTATGAAAATACGTATTTTAAGCTCTTGTGATCAGATAAAACCTCAAAGTGCTCACCATATAGATAATGCCGCCATGTCTTTTAAGCAAAGAGCACGGCTGCCAACTCCAGATCGTGTGTCAGATAGTTCTTCTTATGAGTCTTCAACTGCCGAGATCCATAAGCTACAACCTTACCTCTCTGTATCAGGACACAACCCAGACCATCATGTGACGCGTCACAATACACTGTGTAACCTAAACCTCGCTCAAGAATAATCAACACTGGTGCACTGGTCATTCTCCTCTTCAACTCTTAGAAAGCCGACTCGTAGGACTCATTCCACACAAACATGATTCCCTTTCGCGTAAGACGTGTCATTGGAGCTGCAAGCTTAGAAAAGTCCTTCACGAACAGCAGATAATAACTTGCCAGACCTAAAAAACTACAGATCTCAAAGGCATTCTTCAGTCACTGCCAATCCATCACAGCATCAGCCTTTGATGAATCCATCGATACACCATTCTTCGACACCACATGTCTAAGAAATCTCATATCTGACATCTAAAACTCGCACTTCTCAAACTTCGCATACAAATGATGCTCTATCAGAAGCTGTAGGACAATACGCAAATGCTTCTCATGCATCTCCCTCGTGGGTGAATAAACAAGGATATCATCCACGAATACGACTACAAAGCGATCTAGATGCGGGTGAAAAATACAGTTCGTCAAACCCATAAACATCACAGGAGTGTTTGTCAAACCAAATGGCATAACTAGAAACTCATAGTGACCATAACGAGTCCGAAAGGCGGTCTTCACTATGTCTTCGTCCTTAATCCTCAGCTGATGGTACCCTGACCTCAAATCAATCTTCGAGAAGCAGCTTGACCCCTTCAACTGATCAAATAAGTCATCAATCCTCAATATAGGATACTTGTTCTTCACCGTTACCTAATTCAGCTTCTTGTAGTCTATGCACAGTCTCAAGAACCCATCCTTCTTCTTCGCAAAAACAGCTGGAGCTCCTCACGGTGACATACTCGGATGTATAAATCCTTTGTCAAGCAACTCTTGCAGCAGCACCTTGAGTCTCGCAACTCAGCTGGTGCAAAGCGGTAAGATGGCATGGAGATGAGAGAAGCTATCAGAACCAGATCAATAGAGAACTCTACATCACGGCTCAGTGGCAATTCGAACAAATCGTCTAGAAAGACATCTGGGTAGTCACAGACCATAGAGGGTAGCTCCCCTCGAACCTCAATTAGCTCATCCAGCATGAGAGCAAAAAGAGAAAACCCAAACTTTCTCGATTCTGAGCAACACTGGGCATAGACACCAAACCCTCATCCCAATCACCTACAAAACAAAAGCAGTCACCCTCACTCGTACAGATCGATACCCTCCGTCGATCGCAATCTATAAAGGCACGGTAGGTAGTCAGACAGTCCATCCCTAGGATGACATCGAACGTGGTCATGTCTAAAATGGTAAAGTCAAACTCTAAACAACGACCGGTAACTCCTAACTCACAGGATCTGCAAACTCTACTCAACACCACATTTCTACTAACTGGGGTCTCTATGCTCAATGCACTACCCAACAAGTCTATCTCTAACCCCAATGCAGATGCAAAAGCAGAGGAAATAAATGAATGTGATGCTCCCGTGTCGATAAGAACACTCGCCCATAATCTATATACTAAGAGAGTACCTTTGATTATGGATAGAGTAGTTGTAGCATCGGGAAAAACTGGTGCTTTGGAAGCACTGGGATCCGCAAGGACATATGCTCTACCCTGTGGTGCTCTGGCCTGCCCACTATAATCCTGAGCTGTCGACTGCCTCAAAAACTATGCTGAGGCACCTCCTTCTACAAACCTAGACGTCAGAGCCCTAGGTTGCTATAAAGTCTGTCATCTCTGGACAGTGGAACAATCGATGCTCTTGTCGCACTTTGAACACTCCCTCCTTGGGGACAGTATCGGTGAATGTGCCCAGACTGACCACACTCAAAATATACTGGTGGGTCTCTCCCCTGTGACTGGACAGGCGCTGAACTCTGAACCTGGCTCTTGTGTAGGCACTCAGATGAACGATGTCCTGGCCGTCCACATCGATAACATATAAGCTCCCTCTGCTCAGGCCTTCTTATCGAGGCCACTAAAAGTGCTGGTGTGGATAACTGCGGCTGATATGAACGCGCAGACTGAAAACTCTGACCAAATGACCTCTAGTGCTTTTTCCTAAGCCCATGGAATTGTGTACCTTCGTCACTCTGCTGGCTCTTACTCTCCCTAACTCTGCGGCTCTCTGCTATCGAGTTCTCAACTCGGATAGTAGTTTCCACCATCTCAATGTAAACACACAAACCCAACGCTGTAATTCTATCCTTGAAGGAAGGTCGAAGGCCCATTTCAAACCATTTGGTGCGCAACTCCTCCGTTGACACCATCTCAAATGCAAACCGTGGCAGATTTACAAACTTGGCCTCATACTGGACCACTGTAAGGTTCCCCTGAACAAGGGAAAGAAACTCCTCTCTGTATGTATCTCTCGAAGAACTCAAGAAATACTTCTCCAGAAAGGCGGCCCACGTATTGTCCACCGTGGTTTTGGCAAACTTTCACCGCTCTCTTGCATCCTCCCGAAGTTGGAACACTGCCAACTTAACCTGCAAGACATCCTCCTCGATCTCCAGAGTATCCAAGATCATCGTGGTTACTTCCAACTATTATGTAGCAACTTTGGGTCTGGCTCTCCAGAAAAGATTGGAGGATCTAACCGCCAGAATTCCCTCATAGCCACAGAGGCCCTTGGCTCAGGAGCCCGCACTCCAGCCCTAGATGCCTCAGCCATTGCTCTCATTGTAGCAAGCATCTCCTATATAACGTTGGCACTGCCTACCTGTTCCTACAGGGCATGAACGTCCCCTTCTTTAGGAACTTGGACATATGCTCGACCTCGGCCATGACCCCGTCCCTGTCCTCCCCATGTGGATATAATTCTATATGAAGGCAATATAACAAGATAAGCTTTCATACAGCACGTTTCGTAAAGACATAACACATATAAGTATGCTAACACATAGCCACTCAAGATTATGCAAACACATCTCATAAATTGAGGAGAATCAACAAGACAAACGCGTCAATTTGGATAACCTATTCAGAATCCTTGCTAGAAAACACGTCAACCAAATGCATTTCTAACTTGACTTCTAAATTTGTTAATCCAAACGCTCGAATGCGAGACTAATCCATCCCAAGACCCAACCTCCATAACCACATATATACCAACTATCATGCTTAACAAGCTATCAGCATATCATAAAAATACTTAAACATATGCAAGCAAGCAAACACAGTCATCCTCACCGGGTGATGCACCCTCTTTCCATGGCTCTTAGGTATTTGAACCCAGAGTTCTGATACCAAGTTGTCATCCCCCAAAATCTAGGGTAACGTGAAAAGCCTACCGAACCACCATTTGTGTAAAAAGATAGAATTTTACTGATAAAATAATCATCCTAAAATAATACAGCTTTTGGAATTAAAAGAGTATCCAAGGTTCACTCTCAGTACAACATACATACCTGTTTATACATGTATAATATATAGCCTCAAGGCTAACAAAACATGCATTCAGAAATAGGCGACATATACATGTTTCTATAACAAAACAAAAGAAAAACCCCACAACAGTTTTTCCTGCCATCACAAGCACAGCTAAATCAACTCCACATAATCATCAACACCTGAAAAAGATTTTAACAAATCCACTACGTGAGTCGAAATCCAATAGAAGCAAACTATGATGCAGTAAAATAGGATATGCAGTCACATAGTAAAACTCGACTCTACCACAAGAGCTCAAAACCATGCATTTCAACAATGCTAAAAACGTTTCACAATTAAAGAAAAACAGTAACCAAAATGTTATTTCCACTCAGATCACACAACCGAGGAAAGAGAAAATAAATCTTATGTACCCACACTGTCACAAAGGAATAGAGGTAACAAATATAAACTCCTGTCCATTACCTATTCCTGAATTATTTAAGACCTGTTAGGTAATGACAAATTCTATACGGAGCCACTATAACGTAACTGCTGACTTTACGGACTAAAATCGAGGGTCAAAAGCACCCACCCCTTCTTTACGAGAATTATCCCGAAGGACAAAGGTATCTACTCCGTGCACATTTTTGAACTTCCATCGAGGGCAACTCGTGCCACATACCCGCTATCCCGGTACATCTATAGAATCATTTAAAAATCAACCCGTAGTTTAATTACGAAAACATTTCAAACAGTTATACATTAAATATGTATAAAGATCCAATGGCCAACCACCATGGTCATCCACAAACAAACTCCCAAGGAACAAGAAATTTGATAAAAAGTTCCAATGAGAATGAAAAATAAGCTTTTTCAAGACATTTGGCCAAAAGCGGATGAAAAATAATTTAGAAAATTTGACATACCTTCACTATTTTGACCATAACTTTTTTCTACAAAAGAATTTTATTGTGAGAGGGGTGTCATTGAAAAAAAGATTTTCGAAGCTTCAATTTGAGCACAAAAACGACCTCATTCCGAGTCCGAATGAGGAAGATACATCGATTTTAAAAATAAATTTTCAACCAATGAAAAATAGACCGCGGGCTAGACCGCTCGAGCGTTCTGTCCAGCGGTCACCAACCCGAGAGCATCCCAAGATCGCCCTCTAGACTGCTTGAGCGGTCTCTCAAGCGGTCCTACGCCAGAAGCTGACCTTGTTGCTGAAATTTGAAGCCAAAATACATCCAAACTCGAATCAAACCACTAACTCGCATATTTTTGAAATCCACGAACATACACGAGCCTATATCCTCAAAGGGAACCAAAAAGAAACACTTTAAACATAAACCCTTTTGTCTAACTAAACCCGTTTCATCTAACCAAAAACGATTTTGAACTAAAACCCAACTTTTTGAAACTTGTAACGATTTTTCATGCATTTTAAGACGGTAAAAACACACATGATTACACGTAGCACCTTTTAAAGACAACATAGTTTAGAATCCTATCTCGGTGAGTCAAAAACTCGACAACTCGATCCACGTGCAAAATTGAACTTCGTCAGAACAAAATTCTGTCAGGATGAAAGCGTAGCCCACCACGAGGATACAAAGAATCTGCTATCTGATCGTCGGAAACCAAACCTCGGGACCCCAAGAAGTTAGAGAGAAGGCAGAGCTTTTGTTAGGGAGAAAGGAAACTTAACTTATAAATTATGAAAATATTTTTTCGAAAATATCTAAGGCTAGATATTTATAGGCTCATGAAAATATCTTATTTTTTTTAAAAAAAATTCGCACCACAAATCCCAACGACCCCGGTAACCAACTCCGCATGCATTTCTAAACCCGAATATGCATCAAAACACATATAAACATGCTGTTCTACGACACATAAGCATAAATGAACGCGTCAGATATATATATATATATAAAAAAAAAAGAAACGGAACCGAGTCTCACAACTCGCTAGAAGGTTGGTCCATCACAGTTGTCGTCTTGTAGGCTTGAGCTCGGAGTTAGATGTTGTTTCTTTTATCTCTTTTTAGCGTGATTTGTACCAATAAAATGCGACAGGTTAAGAGCCATGAAGTCTTTTGATTATAGTTGGGATGTACGCTTGTAGGATGGTGAATCCCTAGAACTCACATTTATCCTTTATCTATAAAAGGTTGTTTTGTGTATAAACCAGAGTTGCATGAAAGTTTTTATTCTCGACAGTTTTTAAGCCCCGTTGTTTTCCTTGAAGCCACTAGGATGCGGCGAAATCATATCCCTTTGCACAAATCGAGTAACTTGCAAGAGCGGGATGTGACAACACCATTTCCGTAGCGCTGATGGTTGCCCCCTCTTGACCGTTGCTGCTTTGTTTCAAAGTTATCTTGCTGAGGTTGGGATGTTCTTGAATAAGCCATTAGCAAGTCAGTCATTATTCATATTGAAAGGGAGATCATCTATGAAGACAGTAATACTCTTCATTTTTACTTCACCTCCTTCACTCTTTGTGCCTGAACTCGACCTTCTTTCCCTTAAGCTCCCATGCTCCCTCGATGCTTGCTCTTACCTCCTCATGCTTGTTTACAGTAGTGGTTCACAGTAGTTTAATAGGTTTATATGAGATAATAAAAAAAGGAGCTAGTGTGAATAGATGGAGTGAAGATGAAAATTAAAGAGATCAACAAGAGTGAGCGAGAGCTCGAATTAAAGAGAGAACAAGGAGATAAATATAATAGGATCGAATTAAACCTGTTAAAAAATCAATATTTTCGTATATTGTACTTATAATTAATTAATTAACTAAAATAATTGTAATGCAATTCAAAACTTCAAAGAGAGATGTAATTTGAAGAGACAACCACACATGTATAACTAACACGGTCCGGGGAGCGTGCTATGCACCATGTTGTGTACTTTTAAATGTTCAGTTATTGAATATATTTTTATAATTAGATTCGTATATTATGTAGAGGTCGTCAAATTTATTATCCATAAAAAATCAATTGATCAAATATCTGTAACTATGTGATAGAATAATATTTATATATAAATAAATAACAAGTAATAATAATTTTAAAAATAAAACTGTTTAACAATTGTATTTGATTACATAACTATACATATTGGATCAATTTGAATTTTTTTGTAAATAAAAAACCTGACGAGTTCTATATAATAAAAAAATTCGATCATAAAAATATGTTTAATAACCACACACTTAAAATGCACAACATCCATACTCTGCAGCCATGCACACCACGGCCCCACGCCCATATAACAAAACAATTTAACCTGGACATCACATAAGTGTTGATTTGGCAAATTGGTCTAAATTAATGTGTTGCAGATCCCACAAATATGTGGATAAAGGGTGCCTGCTGCAGCACACTATTGTGCTCTGAAATCGGAATGGTTTCTAAATATATATTTTTTAATTGGATTTATTCACTATGTAGTAATAGTCAAGTTTGCTATTCTTCTAAAAAAATAAAATTAATTGGACATCTATAATTGTGTAAATAGATTACATTTACATACAAATAAATAAATAATATATATAACATTATGACAAAAAATAGTTAAATAAATATTTTCTCGATGATCACGTAGCTAAAGATATAGGATAAATTTTATTTTTTTTATTATTAACAAATTTAACGAGTTCTACATAATGAATGAATTCGATCATAAAAATACATCTAAAAAATATATTAGGCACAAAATGCACCCGATTACCTAATCTGTCTCCTCGATCCCGAAACTTTGGGATGCCGACAAGAGGTAATGGCACCACGGGTTTGCAAGTTTTGCAAGCAACGTATGTTGCGTGGTGGTGGATCTATGCATTTTTCAAATTGCTGATGTAATATATTTATATATTTATATTAGTATTTATAGCGAGAGTGATTATTTAATGTCTCATAAACAAAAGTTTATGTGGTGTTCTAAAAGTACCGTACGTGGTGTTCTAAAAGTATCGTACAAGTAATGTTACGTGATAATTTTAGACTATATTATAATTTTTTGGTGTGAGTTTCAATTCTTTTAAAGTATCATGTATTGTTGTCTACGTTGTGTGTGCATCCAATTATGAATCAAAAAAATATTCTGTGCAAAACAATATTAACCCAAAATATGTACAAAATATATATGACACATTTAATATATATCGTATATTTTTATTTATTAAAAATATCTTATAAATAATATTGCATAATATTTTGAGAGTACACAATAAATTTTCAGTGCACCAATGTCTATTGACACCACAGGATTGTATGGTGTCCACTTCTACATATGAGTACTCACATGATCATGTAAGTATCCACAAGCACTGCACCACGACATGACTTTGCTTCTTGTAAGGCATCGAATAATTTTCCTCTAACAAGTATTTATTACGTGTTTAATTATAAATAAATAAATATATATATATATAATTATTTTTAATATTAATATATTTTTTAAAATAAATTTATCACTTTTTATAAGTATTAATCTTGTTTACATAAATATCGATGTTCTTTACATCAATGCCAATAAATTTTAATTTGAGTAGTTTTTGTTTATATATATTTTTTTAATTGGGAGTATAGGGATAGTGGAAAGAGAAGAGAATGAGAGGAAGGAGAAGAGTAGAAAAACTCGAATTGCAAATCATTTGAATGAGAAATTTTATGAAAAGATATAAAATTATTTAACTGCCAAAGTTACTCAATTTTTGTTTATATCTAAAAAGTGACAAAGAAAGAGAAAGAGAGGAGAGAGAGAGATGGTTGATGTTTATTGTTTTGTAAAGGAAGTTTTCAACGAGGTGCCGGATGGCAATGGGAACCGCACGTGAGTAGGGTGACCTGACACCTTTGATAACGATACTTTGGATCTCTATCAAGCAGTTTTTTCACAATTGATATTGTTTACCTAATATTCTTATTTAAAGATATAGTAAAAATAATTTAGGTAAAATAATATAGATTTATTTTTATTAGATAGGTAAGAAATAAAAATGACACTCTTAATATACATTGAATATTTTTATTTGTCAAGAATATCATATATTGTCGCTTATATCGAGTATCTAATAATTTGCGGCATTTCTTATAGTATTATAGATTGGCCATCAAGATTATCACAAACTAGCATTGGCGCTCTACCAAATTTTATTTTAAATAATTTTTGGGATAATTTGTAAGTAATATCATTTTGCTGTTCATCTTTTTTGGACGGAGCGTGTTGTGTTCTTCAAGGAGTGTACGATATTGTGCCTTTAACAGGTTTGATTTCTTAGTGTATTTGTACAATCGGATTCAGTCATTATGTAAAGTTTGCGAATTTTGTTATCCATACAAAAAATAAGATTGATTTGATATCTGTAACTATGTGATCGAAAAATATTTATTTAACTATTTTTTAAAAATTATGTTTAGTATTCATTTATTTAAAAGTAAATGTAATCTAATTACATAACTACAAATATCGAATTGTATATATGGATAAAAAATTATGGCAAACCTAATATAATGAACAAATTTGATCATAAAAATATATCCAAAAATTGAGATCATTAAAGCTGGCAAATATCAACGGATTTGTGACTTGCAATGGCCCACATCAAATAACTATGAGACTGGGAAATCTTAGACGTATGGCTTGTAGGGGCAACGTTGGCACAGAGAATGAGATTGAGAAGTCTATAATCAGAGGTAAGACCCCGTTGAGGGATCAAAACGCTAGCAACCCAAGAACGTGGAGTGCCACAAATAGCAGAAGCGGTTGGGCCGTAATCAAAAGATTCCTCACGGAAGAAAGAAGAGCGAGGAAATATGGGGTCAACTGGCCGAGGCTCAAGGCCAAGCCGTGAAGCGATAGTGTCCGGAGTGATTGTGAAATCAACTCCGCGGACATGTCCAAAAAAGGACGACCAAACTAAAAACCACCAAAAAATACAAGGGAGGATAAGAAATGAGAGGGAGAGAAACAAAAACAAAATGACCAAACAACACAACAAAAAAATATAAATGAGAAAGAGTAGATAAAAGAGATATTTATAGCGATATAACTTAGAACACAATAAACCCTAAGAGAACAAACACTAAAGGAAAAGAAAACAACAAAAAAAAACGTAGATAGCAAACTAAAAAAAAACTAGCCCTAAAACGAAAGAAAGAGAGAAAGAGGAGAAAACTTACCTAAAAGGAGAGAACACCCAAGTAGACGCCCTAGAAAGCTTGGAACTTTGAAGAGAATCCACGAGAGAGGAGGAGTCGGCGCAGAGAAGAGAGAGCAGAACACAAAACAAATGAAGAATGAAACCCGCGAAGAAGATTTGGAAAGACCTAGAAGCGTGAAGACTGCTCGATCGGACTTTAGACCGCGTGAGCGGTGTCTCCTATGAGACAAGAAACCAAAAAGGATATGAGAGAAATCGAGAGGTTGCAAAAATCGCTAAATGGACCGCTCAAACGGTATATCGGGCTGTGTAAAACTAGATTCGGCACTATGAACTGAAAACAAAAGAACCGAGATGAGCTAAAGACCGCTCGACACACCGCTCGAGCGGTGAAGCAAGCGGTGACACCTATGAGAACCAAACACATGATACACCCAAAATGAAAAGAAAAAAAAAAGAAAAAAAAACTTTTAGAGAGGAAAGACACACTAGAGAAGTAAAAAGTACCATGTATAAATCTAGTCTATATGAATGCTATGCTAATTTACACACCCAGAGGCAAAGTTAGCAATCTATACAACTAAACACACTCATATAAAAGATGAAATACATTCAAAATAAGTTCTATGAAAGCATGTGAGTGTGTGAACTGATTTGAACACGGGTACAAAGTTTTATGACATATCGAACTAGACAATGCGAGATTCTTAAATAGATCAGATAGCCAAGAGTCACACATAATGATCCAATTTCAACGCAAACATGCTCGTCAGATAAACTCCCCCTTAATCCAGGCAGAAAAAATTTTGGGCATGGTTTCTCTAGCGGCTACCACACTAAGACGGGCGAGAAAACAAGGCACGCTTAGATAGCCATTTCTAGAATTAATCTTTTCAACATAGTTAAAATGCAAAAGGCGACTTTCACTCTAATACAAACGAAAAAGTAAAATTTGAATAGGTAGCCACTTTCTCAGATTAAAACAGATGTTGGCACAAAAATCGAGGCGGCTACACACTTGTACATACGAAAAGATACGGTCCGCATAGGTAGCCATTTCGTCAAACAACTAAAACAAAAATGCCCAGATCAGAGAGAAATTAATCTTTAGGGGACGTAAGAGATGTCAACATAGGTTATTGTATGCAATCTAGGGGAATTGAAACTGAAGTAGAACTCATACACTATTTGATTCTAATATATGGAAAAACCTGACTTCCACAGTCAAACAGATGTGTACATAATAGAATTGGGTCCAAGTGTATTTCAAGAACTATATGATTGAACCAATACTATCACAGAAAAATAGCAAGCCTCCGGATATGAAATCAAGACACGCACATACAAATACAAAGATATACAAAATGGTACTAGACAATTCATACTAGGTGTCCAGACCCTCCCTTTTTTTTAAATAGAAAGAAAGAAAGACATTACTCAACAAGGCAGACACTTAAAGTCTTCCGGAGAAACTCAAATCGGGAATGGTCAAGGGGTTTAGTTAGAATGTCTACTCGCTGGAACTGAGTGTCTATATGCTCAAGAACAATTGTGCCATCTTCCACAAGATCTCGAATGAAGTGGTGACCAATATCAATGTGCTTAGTTTAAGAATGTTGAACAGGGTTCTTAGAAATATTTATTGTACTGGTGTTGTCACAATACAACACTATAGGACCCTGTTCAAAGCCATAATCAGACAGCATCTGTTTCATCCATAGAAACTGAGTGCAACTACTTCCAGCTGCTATATATTCGACTTCACCTGTAGAAAGAGATATGACATTTTGCTTTTTGATGTGCCAGGAGACAAGATTGTTTCTTATGTAAAAACACCCCATCGATGTGCTTTTTCTATCATCTACACTCCCAACCCAATCAACATCAGAAAAACCAACGATATCAGCAGTCGTATCATAGGTAAACCAAATCCTATACCCAGACGTCCCATTTACATATTTGATAATATGTTTAACAGCTTGCAGGTGGGACTCTTTGGGACACGCATGATATCTAGCAGAAATCCCAACGCCGAACGCAATGTCAGGGTGACTCGCAGTCAAGTATAGAAAACTACCTATCATACTCCGGTACATGGTCTGGTCAACGGGTTTGGCAGACTCATCTTTAGACAGCTTAGTGGTGATACTCATTGGAGTTCGGGCATGTTTCGAATTTTCTAGACCAAATTTCTTGATTAGATTTCTAGAATAGTTGGATTGAAAAATAAACATGCAGATTCAAATTGTTTGACATGAAGCCCTAATAAATAGTTTAGTCCACCCATTAGGTTCATTTCGAATTCATTGCTCATTTATGTTGAAAATTCTTTCACTAATGTGTCATTAGTAGACCCGAAAACTATGTCATCGACATAGATTTGAGCTACAAGAATGTCATGGATTTGAATGTAGATAAATGAAATTATGTTAACACCACACCTAGAATAACCTTTTTCTAACAAAAATATGATGTTAACCTATCATACCAAGCTCTGAGAGCCTATTTCAGCCCATAAAGCACTTTTCTTAGTTTTAAAACACGATTAGGGAAAGATGGGTCAACAAACCCTTCTGGTTGCTGAACATATGCCTTTACTTTAAGATCACCATTTAAAAAAGTATTTTTCACATCCATTTGAAACAATTTAATGTGAAGCTTACATGCAATGGCAAAAGGAATTTTAATCGATTCGAGACGAGCCGGTAGGGCAAAGGTCTCATCAAAGTTAATGCCTTCAACCTGAGTGTAATCCTGTGCAACCAATCAAGTCTTATTTCTAATCACCTCACCAAATTCATTTGTTTTATTCTTGATTATCCATTTGGTTCCAATGTCATTTTTGTTAGAGGGCCGAGGGATTAGTTCTTACACATTATTCCTAGTAAATTGTTCCAGCTCCTCATGCATTACTTTAGTCCAACATTCATCAAGAAGGGCATCATGGATATTTTTTGGTTCAATTAAGGACACATAGCACATAAAAGTTACCTCATCCCGCATTTGCCGCTGAGTCCGTATCCTATCCGTGACTTCTCTAAGAACTTGAGATACTGGATGATTAAGCTTCACCCTCGTAAAGGGTTCCAAAGCTTTGTTTTGAGAACCTTTGTGTTCAAATTCTTGCACATGAAACTCTCGTTTCACATTTGTGAGAGTGTTCTCGGCAAGTTCTTCACGTCCTTCTAGTTTAGACTAATTTTTAGCTTTTTTGGCTTCCAGTTCTTCGATGAGTTTGCCTGAAATAGGAAAATCAGTATCAGCAGGTGTAAAAATAGGTTCATCATTAATAACAATGTTGATCGATTCCATAACAGTAGAGGTTCTATTGTTAAAGGCACGATAAGCGCGACTATTTATGGAAAACCCAAGAAAATTCCCTCATCACTACGGGAGTCAAATTTATCCAGCTGCTCCATATCCCGAAAAATGTAGCATTTATTACCAAAAGTACGAAAGTACTTAACATTTGGTTTTGTTCTTTTCCACAACTCATAGGGTGTGTGAAGAGTCCTTAGTCTCAGGTAGACGCGATTAATGATATAACATGCAGTATTCACCGCGTCTGCCCAAAAGTGCTGTGGCAGATTTTTGCCAAACAGCATGACACGAGCCATCTCTTGAAGAACACGATTTTTTCTTTTCACCACCCCATTTTGTTGAGGAGTTTTTAGAGTAGAAAACTCATGATGTATACCCAACTCTTTATAAAACGAAGTAAATTCAGAGTTTTAAACTCCTCACCATGATCAGACCAAATGCGAATAACAGGATTGTGGGACTTGGATTTTTCATTTTAAAGCTTAAGAACAAAAGTTTTGAAACTAGAGAACGTGTCAAACTTCTCTCTTATAAAATTAACCCAAGTAAAACAAGAGAAATTATCCACGGCCACAAAAATGTATTTTTTCTTTCCTGAACTTTCAGTCCTCATTGGTTCCATCAAGTCCATATGAATCAGCTCTAAGGGAACTTTGGTGTCTACGGTATCAGTCTTCTTATGAGAAACACTGGTCAGTTTACCTATCTGACAAGCACCACAAATGCGATTCAGTTGGCTACCCAACTTTAGAAGCCCTCTAATCAACTCTTTATTAGCAATTTTAGATAGATCCTTGTAATTCACGTCTCCAAGTCTCCAATGTCACAATTTCGCATAATTGATTTTGATATAATTACAAATTTCTGCACTTAAGAAAATAATGCCATAACAATTATTAGATGTTCTAACACCATGCATGACAGTCTTACTTTTCTTGTCTAAAATGATGCAGTTATTTTTTTAAAAATGCACTTCATGATGAGTGCCACACGTCTGACTAATGCTCAACAGACTTGCCTTTAAACCGTCAACTAAAAGAACATTTTCCAATTTTGGAAGCCTAGGGAAAGAAATGGTGCATTTTTCTATAATTTTAGTGGAATTCTCGTCCCCAAAGGTCACCATCCCACCATTATATGATTATAAGGAGGCAAACAAAGACCTATCACCTGACATATGTTGAGAGCAACCACTATCAAGATACCACATGTGTGAACTTTGGGCTCTCATAGTAGTCTGAACCACATAAGCTTTTAGATCTTTAGTCTGAACCCAGACTTTCCTACTTTTTACAGGAGCAGACTCTTTTGAATGTATTTTAGGGGCCTTAGGTAGGGACTGTCTATGAAACTCGATAGGATAACTCAAACGAGGCATGCCATGCAATTTAAAGCAATGTGATTTAATATGACCTCTCACTCCACAATAATGATAGATGGAAACAAACTTTCTATTAGTTATTAGCATGCGATGTAAAAGCTTGCAATAAAGACGAATGTGTCCCAGTACGCCGCAATGATGACAGATAGGGGAAGAGTTTGGCTTTCTTACCTCACCACGTTGTATGGTGGCCTCACCTATCATACTCGTTCCTTCTGTCTTCACTTTAGTATATTTCTTGCGTTTCACCTCATTAACCTACTTAGCTTTCACAAATGTCAGGGCTACATGTTCTTTTTGTTTTCCTGTGGATTGATTTGATGTACCTGCAAATCCTAAACCAGTTCTGTCACATGCTGCTTTTTGATCACCAAGAAGGTCGTCCAAAGCACGTGAACCTGCTTTTCAACGTTTGAGAGTAGCATTAGCGTGATTCCGTTCCTTCTCAAGTTCAGCAATGTGACATTCTAACACAGACATTTTCGCAGACTTATCATCATTCAACAACATAAACTTTTATTTATCATGTTTACAGTTCTTCAAGTTAATGCACATGATATTTAATTCATTTTTTAGGTCATCTTCTTTTGCTTAAGCTAATAGAAGCTATTGCATAAGTTTTTTTCCTCACTTTCACAGGTTTTAAGTTGAAAGACAAGCTTTGCATATTTTTTATTAACACATAACTCTCCTTATAAAGCTTATCATAAGCTACTTGGAGAGTGCCAGAATCTTCTCCCTCGACAATTTGGACATTCTCATCTTCTTTCTCATTTTCATTCACAAACTCATTTATGTCATTGTCACCAGCTTCAGAGTGAACAGAAGCAACAAAGGCTATAACATTATTATCATCATATTGGTCCTCATTGTCATCACTCAATTCAGGTTCACTTTCATCATCCCAAGTTACAGTAAACACTTTTTGTTTCTTTTTCATCTTGTTTGGACGTTCCTGAGAAATGTGCCCAAAACCTTTGCACTCATAACACTGGAGGCTATAATTTTAAGATTTTTCCCCTTTTTGTCAAAGAGTTTTGGACCATTATTAGGTTTGTTATTCCCAAATCGCTTCTGAGATTTGCTGTCTTGATTCGACTTTTTATTTTTCTAAAATTTTTTAAACTTTTTAACAAACATTGCCATCATCTCAGTATTAAATTCATTATTAGAGTCACTAGCAAACCCTTGAGCTGAAGTGAAAGTTAGATTTTTTGAAGATTTATGATTTTGAAAATTTAGCTCATACGTTTGTAAGTTTCCAACCAAGCTTTCCACTGTCATAGAGTTAATGTCTTTACTTTTCTCGATTGCAGTGATTTTTTATTAGAAGCGTTCATGAAGAGATCTCAATATTTTTTGAATAATTTTTGAATTAGAGATCTTTTCACTAAGATTAAATGAAGCATTAACAATGTCACTTAACTTAGCATAAAAATCATCAAACTTCTCATCTTCAATCATACGTAGAGTTTCAAAATTTGTAGTAATACGTTGAAGTTTAGAGATTTTTACAGTTTGCGTTCCTTCATGAGTGATTTTCAATATCTCCCACGCTTCTTTAACCAAGTCACAAGTGCTTATTATACGAAATTCCTCCTGAGTGACCCTGCTAAAGATAGCGTTCATAGCCTTACTATTCCACCCGACATTTTCAAAATCTGTTCTATCCCATTTAGCAGATGGCTTAGGGACACTTTTCTCATTAACTATCATGGTTAGGTAAGCATACCCCTAAGTAACAGCTAATCAAATTCTCTCATCAGTAGATTTAAGAAAAGCCCTCATCTTAACTTTTCAAAATGGGTAATTAGTCCCATCAAGAAGAGAAGGTCTACCGGTGGAAGCACATTCATTCAAAAACTCCATGTGTGCAAATCGAACAAAAACGAAGATCAATGAAAAATCTTCTCTAATACCAATTGAAAAAAAATAGTTTTTAATATGCAAATAAAAACTTGATAGTTTGATATGCAATAATGAGATAAAAATTACACCTAACACATTCAACACACATTGAGGCAGGTGATTTTTTGCGTGAAAAACCTCAACAAGGGTAAAAATCACGGGACTAATCCTAGTTCGAGAAAACAAGCACTAAATAAGTGTTAGTTACAAGAAACGTCATATAAAACCCAGTTGAATCCTCAACTTATTGCTACTCGTCTTCTTTCCAAATCCTCATGCGCCAATTCTGTGCTTGCTTGTCGTTGAAATCCTCCTCTGGACTTTGTCACTTGAGAATCCTCTCAAGCACTGGATGCAATGATGAAGATGATGATTTGATGATGATCTCTAGATGTAGTAAACTGATATGGAATCGTCAATTTTTACTCAAAAGAACTCCCACTAAAGCTATTCAGTAGCAGCCCCTCAAATAAAATAAAACGGTCTCTATAAAACTACTATTGCCTAAAATAGAATTTATATCAAAAAGGCTGCTAATCCTACTTAACCCATAAGTAAGTCCCAAGATAGACCGCTCGAGCAGTTTTTAGACCGAACGAGCTGTTATGCCAGTCAAGGTTCAAAAAGCTATTGCAGAAAGTCAAGTCTTGGGAAGCATTGATTACATCCTTATGTCTAACTCTACAAAATATACTTTCAAAGCCAAAAGTGCACCATATCGAGGAATAATTGAACAAGAAGATAAATTAATAATTGTGTCACAGGCTTGCCAAAACTAGGAGAAAAGAGCCATTAGGAAAAAAGTCCTAACAAGGTAAATAAACAAAAAAAATTGTTAAAAATATGTATCCAAACAGAATTTATGTATGAGTAGGAAATAGTTACACGTTTGAATGCAAATATTTATAGGCTCACAGTTTGGGCTACTAGCTTTTTGCACTAGGTTATTAAGGTAGAAAAACTAGCATTTATTTTGGTTGTTGTTGACATGAATTAATCGAAAGTAGCTTATTTTTTCCTAACTTATCACAAACCAAAACCAACAACTACAACAACAACAACAACAACAATAATAATAATAATAATAATAATAATAATAATAATAATAATAATAATAATAATAATAATAATAATAATGTGCAGAGGTGAATCTGCAAATGTGAATTAAACGAAAATAACTAGACCCGGGACATCGAGCTCCACAACTTGATAACTCCTGCACCAGAAAATGGGGTGAGACTACTCGACGAGCTTTAACCGAAAAGCCCTTCCGATACTCAAGTTAGTGTGTTGAAAGCTGAAATTTTAATTTTGAAGAGATTTGGATAGAGTACTATAAATGAGAATTCGTGCGTGTACCTTTTGCTGTTTGCCTTTGGTATTTATACTTTGCCTCAGTGTGGTTTTTGGCCAAAAATTATTAAGTCCTCCAAGCTCGGCCTTAGCGGGTACTACCTTTCCATTTTTGGGACCTTTCTGGGCTCTTTCTTCTAAGGCAACTATTTATTGAGGTAATTCAGGTAACTTTAGCTGTCATTAATGTAGGAGTGTTCAGGCACGCCACAGTCATTAATGCTTTATGCTCGACCATGCCTTCATCATAAATGCTTTTCGACCTCAGCTACATCGTCATTAATGCCTTTCATGTTGTCTACAGTTAGAGGGTTGGCCTCAATGAGCTTTCTTTCTTGCCTTGAATCTCGGTTTGATGTTTCATAATGGGTCTTTCAATCATCCAGGTCTTTAATTTGTTGGGCCTGGGTTTCTCGGAGCGTTTTGACCATTGAGGCTCATTTGATTCTCACATTTATTGAAACGATTTGCCTAGAGGACATCGGCCATCACATTCTAACTAGTAGCCATCTTCTTCTCTCGATGACGTGAAGATCAGGCTATCTACTTTCTAATAAGCCATTATCCCCTTCTTTCTGTTTCATCCTTCCTTTCTCTGGGGGGAGGGATTGATTCAGCTAAGGGATTTCTTTTCACCCTCTTCCCTGGGTCATCCTGGGTTTAGATTTTAGGGAGAAGTATTCCATTTCCCTTCTGTAACTGTTAGATTTTATGATTTGTCCGCTTCTAGATAGTCAATTTATGGAAAGCAGGATGAAGTAGCCCTCCTCATAGCCTCCATAGTTGAATGCGGGGTTCATTTTCCTCTTCATCCTCTTTTTAGAGATTTGTTGGCCTAATGTCATCTTCTGCCTAGTCAAGTATCGTTAAACTTGTTTTTAAATCGTCGTGGGGATGGATGAGATTAGCTAGCGTTATGGCCTAGATCGTGGTTTTCCTAAACTCTTTTTTTTGTTTCCTTGGGTGCCATAGGGAGATCTCCACCTATTATCTTCGTCAACGATGAAATGTCCCCCAAATGATTTGCGACCTCTCATATTTTGACAGGTATGGTGACGTTAACATTCTCTTCGGGGGTGAATTTGAATTACCCTTTGAGAGGCTGCAGAGCTGGGCCATCCCTAGGGTCCTTAGTGGTCAAGGTCTACGCCCTAGTGGTCAAGGTCTACGCCCCTAGTGCTCTTTCCCTTTCTCCCATTTTGTGCCGCAAATTTTAGTTGTGTTTATGTGTTTTTCTTGTTGTGTTGTTTTCAAAGGATGACCTTACTTCTTGGAAGAAAAGGCAAGCTCATTTCAAGAAGATCAAGAAGGCCATGTCCCTAAGACTCCATCTTTGCATCTCCAAACTCCTCACCGACCTTCTTGGTGTCCAACCAACCGTCTCAAAGTTGTGTACTAGTGTCTCTTCTAAAACCCGATTAGGCATGGCCCGCATGAAGTGCTCTCTTAACCTTTGTGAACAAGTTTTTGGGTGGTTTACCAGTGAAGTGGCCACAATGGTGCCGACGAGCACTCCTATTATTGCCGCCGTCTCTGTGGGGCTTGACCCAACATTTACGTCTTTCTCAAGGACTGCTGGTACTCTAGAAGGCTCTTTTACCATGCTCTCAATGGCTGTCCTAGCCACATCACCTGTGGCTATCTCCACCATTGTTTCAGACACCGCTGTGGCTAGTCCGACCCTAGCCATTATCTATCTGACCTCTTCTTCCCTCATCTCAAAATTTACTGGTCAAGAGGAGGTGCCGAGTACCACCTCAAAGAGGAAGAGACTTCTTTGAGGGGATGGTAGTTCAATTACCGACCTAAGTTCAATCATTCTCATGGCTATTAAGTGGGCGCCGAGATTTAGGATTGAGGATAGGCCCCTCACCACGACTGATTTTGCTGCTAAAGACTCGCGTGTGGCGTTAGAGCTTTCTAAGAGTCTCCATATTCCTTGGGATATGGTTGACCACGTCTCCATGGATGATCAGTCTCTCTTCGGCCGAGCGATGCAGGTCGGTGTTGGGGTAAGATTTTCTCTTCACTTTTTCATTGCCTTAGGTTCTTATTACTTTTGGCTTCTTTATATTTCAATATTAACCATGCATTCTCTTCGTTTTTCAGCAAGTCCAATGTTTCAGCGTGCTGATGTGTCATCACACCGAGCTCTCTCAGGAGAAGGTTCTAATCTCCCGGACCTTTGCTGAGGCTGCTAGTCATCACTGCCACCTTCGGGAATTCGATGACCAAACGAAGACCAAGTCAAAAACTGTCAAATCTAGGGTCGCTCCATTAGAGGCTGACCTCAAAGTTTCTCATACTAAAGCAAAGGAGCTGGAGGAGAATCTTCTAAGTTGCCAGTCTGCTACTGAAGCCATCGATTTGGACCTTCAAAATGCTCGGGCTAATGCTACAGAGGCTTGAAGAGTCAATAAGGACAACGAGATGTACGACTTTGATTGAAATGAGGTTGGAGAGGAAGCTACCAAGGAACTTATGGCAGTGTAGGATGAGTTTTACAACACTAAGTTTAATGAGGCCTTAGGAGGGTCGAAGTTCCTAAAGGATCATCTCTTTGGATCGAGGTCCCTCTTCTACCTTCTACAACTGCTTCTCAGGTCGCTCGGCCTGTAAGTGCTCTTTCTTGAGTATAAGCACTTCTCCAACTAATGTCGAGCAACTACCTTCTGCTAAACCTAGGGACCTGATCCATCTGAGCTAGGTATAGGTTTCTCCCCTCTAACTTTGTCTTGTATTCACCTTGTGTCTTTTGTCTTTTGTTTTGAGGCTTAGTTAAAATCAAAACTTGTAAAGTTGAGCCCATCTTATTTGTAACACTTCTATTCGATCAATAAAATCTAAGTTCTCTTATTTGCATCAATCATGACTATGTGTTCTTTAAATATTTGTAATCTCTTCCATTATGCTTGTGTGTTTTGGAGTGTTAATGTCTGTGGGGATCTCGACTTGCCCTAATTAACTTTGAAGATGCCCCTTTCGGATGAGTGTTAATCGTTTCTTCTCCAAAAATTTTGCGTGATGTTAAACTCTAGTGTCAAACTTTTGGGGGATTTTTAGGGGACTAAAACTTCCACCAAGTGTGAACTTTAGGCTACACCTTGACTCGCATAGCAAGTAGTCCAGAGGCTGAGGTCTCATCTATAACGCTCAATCGACTTATCCTAACCAAAATCTTTCAAAGGTGGTGATGTCTCTAAAATGGGTCTGGACTTTCGTTTCTGAGACTTGCCTTAAAATTAATCCCCATTGTCTTTAGTGATTCTACCCTATTTAATTAATTGTCTACTCACGCCATGTGTCAATTGCCCGTTAGGCTATGCTTGACGTGTGCGCAAAAGTCAAAGTGTCCTATAGATGCCTTTTTGCCTGCTTGAGGGGACAATTGTCCATCTCTATCACTTCTCATTTTCATGCCTTTTTCGTATAAGAGTGCAAGTGATAGTCGATTTAATGGTTACTTGCCTCTTCCTTTTTTTGAACTTAATTTTCTATCTTTGATATTCTCTTCTTTTAAGCTCTATCAATGGCTTTTAGTCTAAAATACGCCCATTTGGTCATTGCTCCTAAAGACCTAAAGGAGTTTTAGACCAAATACGAGATTTCACCATATGTAACTCTTCGATATTTCAACGTGAGCGATCATAAGGAGACGATCATGGGAGAGATGTGGAGATGGATTTCCCCATCGTCTCTATGCTCGAGGGGGGTCCATTTTCCCTTTTTTCCTTTACTTCAGGAGATGTTAAGCGTCCTAGGGCTAATGCCACACTAAGTGTCGATCAACTTTTATTGGGTGGTGATGGGGGTGGTCTGCCTTAATGCTAACTATGGCCTGTCTCTGGGTGTGCCAGAGATTTTCTTAACGTACACGTTGGGTCACACCAATGGTCGTGTCACCAATTACCTCCGACCACAATCAACGGATGCCGTGTTGATTCAAAGGCTCCCAAACTTGGATAAATAGGCTCGTGAATACAAGTTCGTGGTCAGAGCCTTCGAATTCGGGCATAACCAAGTGGGTCTCTCTGTTCATCATTAAGCTGAACACCCAGGTTGGTTCTTGCGAGGTGTAGGGCATTTATTTTCTTGTCCTTTATTTTCATTTCATTTTAATTGCGGATTGTTATTCACTTGTCACAAATTTGTGATCCAAATCTTGGCATTGCCACCTGCCTTCACATTAAGGGTGACAAAGAGGCAGTGTTAAATGCATGTCAGATTAGTCAGGATTTGTAGAGTGCCCCATGCTTATTGAGGTACATGCTTGCATACACCCATAAGTTGGGTCACCACTCAAAATCTTCGCCCGCCAAGTGGGGCGTAGGTTCTAATTCACTTACCGCCGAGGATGGGGTCGACCCCTCCAAGAGAACTAAAAATAAGAGGAGTACAGTTCTCCAATGACTCAAAGTCTTTGCCTGCATCTGAGGCCAGAGGGAAGGTCTCGGCACGCTCTGGGGATAGGAACAACAAGGGAGCCGAAGAGCCTAAGGTTTGGTCTTTCCAACCAATTCTTCGATGGCAGCCCTTGACTACTGAGTACTTTGTGGCTTAGAAATCCTTCGCTGCTTGGGAGCTTGTCCGAGGTGTGCTGCTTCCTAGGGATTTGGTCGACCATGACATCATTGGTGATAAGGATCTCTTTATTTGCAACATAAAGCTATGAATCGAGGTGAGCTGTTATTTTTCCCTCCTAAGTTGTTTTTGCTTCGTTGTTTTCTTGTCTTTTAAGTTTGTGCTAGCTTTTGCCATTTTTTCACTACAGGCGCTGTAGTGCAGTGCGCTCCTTTATAACTGGCACTACGCTTTGTGCTGGACGTGAAGAGGCTTTCTAAAAACTTGAAGCTTACCAAAAAACGTGGCACAGGCGACCAACACGGGCTGAGGAGAGGGGGAGAAAGATCTGGCGGCATTGGGGAGAAAGGGAAAGGCAAAGGACATGCCAAAGGCAAGGAGAAGATGTCCAACACTAGCACCAACATTGCCAATGAACTAGATCTTTCCAAGGGGATGATTTAGAGCCTCCACGTGGATTTGAAGACACTCTGAAGTGAGGTGGCCACATTCAAGAACATCATAACTGACAAGGAGTCCAACTAAGAGGTCAGGGATGATAAAATGTGGTAGAAAGGGTGGGATGAAGCTGGGGAGGAAGTTACTATGAAGATCCTCATATTACAGAATGAGATCTTCCTATCTGGCTACAAAGATGGTATAGGAGGGTGATGTCCCTAAAGATTCTCCACTGTGGCAAGAGCCTCCTCCATTACCATCCTCAACTGGGCCATGATGTGTCATGCCTGCGCATTGTATTCTTGTTTTCCTTCTTCTTTTTCTAGGTGCCCCAGTGTCTTTTTTCTCTTGTAAACTCGGACCCTCCCCTTGAATAAATGTTAAAATTAATGAAATATTTATTTGTTCGTATAGTACTATTCTCTTTAGATTAACTTCTTTTTCGCCTTTGCTTTGCATTTATTATGATTTTTTCTGCCTTCACAAGATGATTGGGGTTTTTCTAACCCTTAGTCAAGATCTTCCTTTGGGCCATTCCTTTAACCTTTTGCGAAGGATGACAGTTATTCTACACTTCAACTGAAATCTTTCTCGGTATAGCTCTTCTAACCTTTGTGTATAATGTGGGTTATTCTAACTCTTCACTGAGAATTTTTCAGTGCTTCTAACCTACGCAAATGATGAAGGTTATTCTAATTCTTCACCAAGATCTTTCTCATTGTGGTTTTTTCTAGCCTCTACAAGTGAACAGTTATTCTAACTCTTTGTTGACATCTTTCTCAGTACAGCATTTTTAGCTTTTGCGAATGATGAGAATTTTTCTAACACTTCTCTGAGATCTTTTTTGGTGCAACACTTCTAGCCATTGCGAAATATGAGGGCTATTCTAACCCTTCACTGAGATCTTTCTCGGTGCAGCTTTTTTAACCTTTGCGAATGATAGGGGTTATCTAATTCTTCACCAAGATCTTTCTTGGTGCAGTTACCCTTAGCCGAGATCTTTCTCGATAAAGCTCTTCTAGCCTTCGTGAAATGAGAGATTACAAGTTGAGTTGATAAGAGACAAAAGTTGAAATAAGAAATTCTTCATTCATAAATTTGATTCATTATAAAGTCTGCTGGTGATATAAAATTCACACATTTGCGGTATTTCACGGCCTCGAGACTTTTTGACCAGAAATATTTTCTAGGCGGTACACTACTGCCCCAACCACATTTTTTATGCAATACGACTCTTCCCAGTTGGGGACTAGTTTGCCGTTGTTTAGGTTTTTTGTGTTCCCCGTGACCATTCTTAGAACTAGATCACAATTGAAAAACTCCTTTGGGCGTACTTTCTTGTTGTACAAGGGGTGTCAACGCTGAGGTCAAGTCTTTCTCCCCAAACCCTAAATTCTTGAATAGGTTGTTGTATATTATCTCGCCCAAGCTTTCTTGATCCACTAAGATTCTCTTCACGTCGTAACTGGATATGTTGAGGGTCACTACAAGGTCGTCATTGTGTGGGTGTTAAACCCTCTCTGAATGTTCTTCACCAAATTAGATTTGTACCTTAGCCATTTTCTTCCTCGACCTCTTAACCGAGATTTAAAATTGCATCAAAGTAGCCAGGAGGCTTGCTTTTTACATTGCTCCCCTCATCCCTCCTAGAGGGCTCAGATCTACGACCTCGTAGATCATGCTAATTTCTCCTTTTAGGGGCAACTGTTGTGGAGGGGTGGCACGCTACCATTATCGGCTTGTCTTTCATGGCATCCCAGTCGATTAAGTCTCCCAGGTGGCCTTAGGCCACCAGATCTTCTAGGTGCCTCTTGAATGACTTGCATTCTTCGATTGGGTGGCCCATTTCCTCATGGTAAGAGCACCTCCATTTGATGCCTTTCTTGATCGCTGCTCTAACTGTCTCTTCCAACATCTTTGGTGGCTAGACAAAGTAAGGTTTATCCTTGATTTGCGGCAGGATGTAGAAGATCGGTTCTCTGAAAACTATGTTGATTGCCTCCCTCATGTTATATACTATTATCCTTGTTCTTACGGGCAGGCCGAGCACCTATCTTGGTCTTCTTGCTCAGTCGCGTAAGGATGTTCCTTCTTTCCTTGGTCTCGAGTTGCACTGCATCCTCCTTGACTCTAACATGTTGCTCAAGCCTTATCTTCAGATTGAATATGTTCTTTGGAGGCTTCTTGATTAGGGAGACTCTTAGCTTACTCCTAGGTGCCAAGCTGTGCTTAAAGGAAGCCACCGCTAGCTCTTCGTTGTAGTGTTCGATGTCATTACGGGTTTCCTAGTACATGCGTGTGTAATCCCTGAGTAGCTCTCATTTTTTCCTTTTTAGAGCAATGAGGGAGTCGACCTCTTTTGGGATCTTAATATTTGCAATGACATGAATCGTGAAGGCTTACGCCAGTTCGGCCCAACTTTCAATACTGCCTTGTGGAAGCTCATCGAACCAGAGCAACCCGGCTCCTCCCAGGCTTAATGGAAAAATCTTGCACATCAGGGCATCGTTTCCACTCTAGAGTGTCACCATTTAACAAAAATGGCTCACATGGGAGAGTGAATCAAGTCGGTTATCATATGAGTTAAACTTCGGTAAGGAGAAGCTTCTTGACTGCTTCGCTGCTTCTATATGTGCACGACAAAGGGCATAGAGATGGAGCTTCTTTGGGCCATTATCAGTATCTTTGCACTGTTGCGGATCTTTCGCCTTTCATGAGAAGAGGGTATCTCTATTTTGTGTCGATTGTTCGAGAGCCATGTTCTCATGTTGGTGCTTGTATGTAAGGGCGGATGGCCAAGGTTCCTTCTGCCAAAACCCCTAGTGCTGGGCTCGATTTTAGTGGGAACGTAGCTGCTTCTGCACCGTTGAGGTCATGCAAACCTAAAGCAAACTCCTTGATGACGTGCTCTACGCTCGTATCTCCTATGAGGTTAATGACAGGGTTGATGGAAAAGCTCTTTGAAGATCTGTCTTCATCTCGGTCTGGTGGGCCTCCCGCTGGTGGAGCAGTCTCCAAAGCTTTGTTTTTCAATGCAGCACGGAGTTTCACGATCTCCATTCCCATGGCGTTGAGGGTTGAGTCATGAAGGAGGTCTCCCCGAGTCGTATTCGATGTTTCTCGCAATCATCGTTCCATTGGGTGACGCCGGGTGGCTCTGTGCTTCTGGCTACGCTGCTGTGATTCATGGGGTTGGTTGCGGTGAATCTGGGCACTTTCTTCGATTGATTGTCCTCGAAGTAACGTCTCCATTGAGCTCTTTTGTGGGGGCTTTAACTAGATCTTTCCACAAACTGCGCCAAATATGGGTAGGTGAATCCGTAGATGTGAGTTAAACAGGAAGAACTAGGTCTGGGACATCGAGCTCTATAGCTTGATAACTCATGCACTAGAAAACGGGGTAAGACTACTCGGCGGGCTTTAGCTAGAAAGCCCATCCGATACTTAAGTTAGTGTGTTATAAGTTGGAGATCTAATTCTAGAGAGATTTAAACAAAGTATCTATAAGTGAAAATTCACGTGTATACCTTTTGTGGCTTGTTCTTGGTATTTATACTGCATCTCAGTGTGATTTTTTGTGGGAAAGTAATAAGCCCTCTAAGATCGTCCTTGGCGAGAACTACCTTACCCCTTTTGGGGCCTATTTGGGATTCTTTCTTTCGAGACAGCTGTTTGTCGTGGTATTTCAGATAACTTCGGCTATCATTGATGTAAGGGTGCACAGACACGCCACGATTATTACTACTTCATACTCGGTCACTCCTCCGTCATAAATGCTTTCTAACCTCGGTTGCATCGTCATTAATGCCTTTTGTGTTGTCCAAGTTTAGAGGGTCGACCTCGACCAGAATTCTTTCCTGCCATGAATCTTGGTTTGATGTTTCAATATAGGCTTATCAATCATCCAAATCTTCAATTTGTTGGATTTGGGCTTGAGTTATGGACTTGCCCTTATTCGTTTGGATTGATCCCATCAAATAATAATAATAATAATAACCAGCTTCTTGAAAAAAAAAAAGCATTCAGTTTTTTATTTTGATTTGACAAGTAAGTTGAGTTTTTATACTGCCAAAAAGTATAAAATTATCTCTAACAATATTTTTTCTATTCTTATTTATTTTGAAAAATTAGGACCCACCCTTTTGTAGAGTTTGCCAAGTTTTATTTTTCTTGAATAATACTATTTTTTACGTGAAAAACTTTAAATATTTAATTCAATCTGAATGTAGATATATTATTTTTTTTTTAAAAAGAAAAAAAGAAAAACTTCCCAATTTTGTCATGACCTACCCTTTCATAGACTTTCTTGATTTAGATATCATTGAAGTGGGTTCAATTTTGTAATGATAACTCAAAATATAGAAAATTTTATCTGTTCTCCCACATATTACTTTTATTTTTTGCAGAATAGTTAAATACAGCCACTTTACTATACTATTAAATGATAATACCAAGAAAACAGATTAATTATATATACCAATTAAAAACCTATTTTGGATAATAACACATTTGATATTCTCTTTTTTTTTTTTTTTTACCTTTAGTGAGATCTTAAAATTGGATTCATTTTTTTTTCTTTTACTTATTAGATTTCTCTAGTTAAGAGGGATCGAAAAATTGCATTTTCTCGTTTGTTAAAACATGAAAAAAAAAATTATGTAAATAGTACAAAAAATATTATATTTCAAAATAGTTTTGTAAACATGATTTGTTTTTTCTGTTTTTGTTTAGAGACCACTTTTTTTTTTAATTTGATCAAATCTCTATTTTACTTTTTAGATTGCTCTACTTACAAAGAATCAGAAAACTAAATAATTTTAATCAAAATACTAAAAATTTAAAAAATCAGAAAAACACTATACCTTTCAGATAAACAATGTAGGGCAAAAAAAATATATGTTCCTCCTATATATTACAGAACAGTGTATATTACCTCCAAGATTTTGTTGAACCTTAAATAAGAGTAATAATGATGTAGCCAGCTGCACAGTAACCCCCACACTAGCTGATGAGTCTCAACTGTCTACCCCCTAACCCACCATTCATATCTCATTGAAGCAGAAAAATAAATGGATCATACTGGAAGCAAGTGGCTAGAAACTTAGAAGCAAAGGTGAATTCAGGAATTCAACACAGTAAGTTAATTTCTAGACTTTAATCGAGATGCGTGCAAAATAACCTAAACATTTTAAGATATCGTGACAAAAAAGACCGTCAAATTTTTATGAATATAAATTAATTTGAATTAGTGATTTTTGAAAATCCTTCCATATATTTTTTTTCTCGTTTGTTGATAGTATATAAAAACTAACCCTACAATAAAAATGCCAGTTGAGAAGTGATTAAGTGACTTGGACAACAACATATTTATACACTTACAGCTGGAATCCATCTATATATTCAACAACTGTTCATATATACACTATTAACTGAATTTATTTTTGTTCTTATTAATGAGAATTTATGTTTTATATTTATCTTGTTGTGTTTGACTTTAACAAAAAAATTTAAAAAATTCTCCTTGTATTTGGAGTTGTAACCCATAGTGTTAAATTTTTTCTTTTTGTGTTGACTGTCAGTTACGTAATTCACAATTTTTTTTTCTCACACTTGAAATCGATTGTATAAAAGATAATGCTTTAAGCATAATACAGATGGAGTTTGGTCTGATTTGGTTTAGTTTGATTGATTCAAGATCAAATCAACCACAATACTAGAGTTAGTTTTTATATACTATCAACAACAAAAAATATGCAAGGATTTTTTAGGATAGTTAATTCAAGATCTACTTACACAAATTATTTAGATTAATTCATATCCATAAAGATCTGATAGTTTTTTTAACGTGTTAGCTGTATATATAAAAGATAATTTTTTAAGCACAATTCAAATGGAGTTTGATTTTGTTTGATTTGGTTTAGTTTAATTGATTCAAGATTAATAAACTAAGGAAATTTCAGTCAAATGTTCAAAAAAATAAGTTTTAACGCGCTACGTCCATTAAAAAAAAGATTTAACGCGCGAGATCCAATTGCGTAATTTTTTCTGCAAATACCAAGCAATAAATAAATTTATTTGTTTATATATTTATGTGTAACAGATAAATTTATCTATTTGCATATCAACACAGATAATACAAATAAATAAATTTATTTGTATTCTTTATACGTATTTTTAATAAAAGATAGATAAATTTTTCTATATTCCTTACGCGTGCTTTCAATAAAAAATAGATAAATTTATCTATATTCTTTATACATATTTTGAAAAAACACAAATAAATTTATATGTATTATTTATACGTGCTTACAATAAGATATATAAATTTATTTATTCAGTCATAACACCTTACACGTGATTTCAATAAGATAGATAAATTTATCTGTATTCTTTATATATGTTTTGAAAAATACAGATAAATTTATCTGTATTCTTTATATGTATACTTATAACAAAACAGATAAATTTATCTGTGATCTTTATATGTGTTTACAATAAGACATATAAATTTATCTATACAATGGGTATTTTTGTTCCAAAAAATTCATACACGCATCAATAGAAAATTTTGTGTGTTAAATTTTTTATAATGATGGATTTTACTCGTTAAAAAATATTATATTAGATGAAAAACAATAAACAGTCTATAAATAAGACTGTTCATTAATTTTTCGATAATTTGAACGAAATTGATTTAATTATATAGTGAGGTTAATTATTTTACGTTAATATTTTTATGCAATAATACGGAATTAATGACAGAAATTAGTGGTAGACATGTGGTCACTTGGAGTCTAGAGAAACTCGATACAGTGATCTTTTTCAAGCCAGACATCCTGAACAGAGATTATATATACTACAATTATATGTTTTACTTTTTTATTTGAAAAAAAAAAACAGTAGTAGTTGAGAAAAAGTTGAAACAATTAGTTATATTAATGTTTTTACGAGTTTTCTTCTTAGTTTTTAAATATTTTGTATTTTTTGTCCAAGCTTTTACTTCTCTAATTTTCTTTTTTTTTTATTGGCGAAGAGAAAAAAAAAATTATATATAAAGAGAAAGAATAGCATATAAAATGAGTGAACTCCTTTATAAAGATGCATCAAACTTTCTTAAGGATGAACTTCTTTCTTTAATTTTCTTAAGTAGAGGAAATGTTAAAAAAAGTTTATAAGGAGGGGAAAAAAAATCCTAAATTTTAGTTGAAAACTAGCTTAATACTTTTGTCTTTTTAAATCTTTTCTATTTTCTTAAAAACATTTACTTTTATGATATATTGCTCTTAAATAGAAGAATCAGAAAGTTCAAAATTTCAAAAAAAAAAAAACTCATGAAAATTTAAAAAATTCAAAAAATAAATAAAATAAAATAAACCAAACAGAACCATTGTACCTCCTTGATATGTTTAAAAGGCATTGCTGCATTTGATTTGGCCATATAGTAATAGAATGACCCTTTCTAAATGTACCCAATAAATGAATTTGCTATAATGAGCCCATTGCTAGTTCCACTGCTACCAATTGATTACAACTGCTGAAGTGGAAGTATAGAACTATAGAGAGGACCACAAGCCCTATTGTGAATGACTAGCTAGGAGTCTAGCTAGGAGATGATCATATTAGAACTATTGATTAATCCAAACACAGCCCTTCTCACATCACAAGAACCACAATCTATGAAAAGGAACTCTCAGTGTGATACCACAAATTAATTAATATAGGTTAGGAATTGAACAGTTGCATGTCTTTATATTTAGTTGACTAGGTGTCCCTTGATTTCTTACAATATTCAATTTTCAATTTATACCTACATACTGAAGAAAAAAAACAAAATAAAGAAGTATTAGTTGCGGACTGTGTGGTAGGAATAAAGTTCATTTATTAATTGTAACATGAACATTATTAGTTCGAAACATGAAAATAGCCTCTCTTTTTTTTGAACTGCGCATGGTACAGGATCTGTCGCATTGGACTACAATTTTTTTACTAAAAAAACAAACACATGTTGGTGTCAAAATTACAGCATTTCGAATAGCTTTTAGGTCACTTTGCCCTAACTAATTGATACATGAGGTGTATCAGTTAAAGGATCACTAATCTGTAAGTCTAACATAGACATTATGAGGTTAATCTTCCAATGTCGAACTGTGCATCACCTTCTAGTTTTTCGATGATTGTAAGCTTTTATGGAAAAAAAAAAAAGAAAACCATGAGATCTGCGATCACCTACCAAAAAATGAATGTGTGATGTCTACAAAAAGAGAAATGTGAAGCAATGCTATCATTGCTAGCTAGCTTTTGATTCTAATTAGGACTGTACAAAAAATTCAAAATAATTGGTAAATCGGTTCGGACTGGTCCAAATATATGGTTTAGTCCAATTCTATATAAAAACGGTCTAGTTCCAGTTGCTAATTTTTTAAAACCATTATATATGGTTCAGTTCTCAATTTTTATTAAAGAAAAACCATTATAACCGAACTAAGCCGTTTTTTTTTGTAAGAGTACATATATTTTATAATTTTTATTCTTTATATCTTTTTAAAAATCACTTTAATAATTTTACTCTAAATAAATATATTAAAGAAAACAAAAATAGCTTAATCTAAAACAATCTAAAAGGATTAATATAAAATTATAATTTTTTGACTATAATACAAAAACAAAATTGAATATTTAACGAGTAATGTATCACTAGAGAAAATTATTTTGAAAAAGAAATTAAGACTACCGCTATATTAGACGAGCACTTATTTCTTATATTGGGCTTTAAGAATGAAAAATCGAAACCGAACTGTAATCAACCCATTTTTACAAATTGGTGTTGGTTCAATTTCATAACTATGTAATGTTTCGCTTCTAGTTTTAAAATTTTTGAAACTATTACTATCAATTTGATTCTTAAATTTGCTTGAAACTGAATCAATTCGATCGTATATACCCCAATAGCCAACTGTGGGTGCATAGAGATGACCACACCTTTTAAGTAGTAACCATCTTGTGAAATGCACAAAACAAAACAAACACATGCCTCAACCAACACCACCTAAAAAGTGTCCGTTCTAAATAAAAATGGTCCAAAAACCTAAGCATGTCCATATCATTATAAATCTGTTTCCAACAAGAAGGCTTGAGACACAAATGCGCCTTTACAGGTCACCTGATGATTTCAAGTCGCCTACCATAATTTGAATTTCCATATGACATCATTTTCATTTCAGTTCATCATGATATTGGGCAATTTGAAAAAATTATGGGAATAATATTCATGTCACCAATTAATGGTTTGTGAAAAAATATGCAAGGTTTTCTGAAAATATGTAAAACTGAAGTTGGATTGCTCAAGACTGGCTATTTTAACAAATTTATGGAGTTCAAGCATTATTTGTAGTTTTCTAGTATTATTTGTAGTTTTTTCAAAGAAATAAAATGTTCAACCTAATCTGACATAAGTGAACAATGATTATATAAGAAAATTATAAAATATTCTCGGAATATCAAATAGACGATGTCACGTGATACTTCTAACAAATTAAAATATTTGATACGCACTATATAAGTCATCTTTGTCTCTCTCTTATCTAACAAAGGTATGCCAATATTGTCCAAATACTTGGAGTATTTTTTTTTGCTACATAAATATTAGATTGAAGCATTACACAGGTAATGCCACATATTATTTTGGGGCCAACGAATAATTACTCAAATATATACATATATATGTTGGGTATATATCTTCTTTTTTGTGAATTTATATAATTAGTATTTTAGTTATATGTATTTAGGCTGGGCTAGAATCATGAATACACAAGAAGTCCAATATGCGTAGACTTTGTAATTATGTGGGGTTAGGGTTTTAGGGTTACCTATAAATATGATTTTATAATTCTAATTATTTGTGTGGAGAGTTGAAACAAATGGGAGAGATGTGAGGAGATATGAAAAAATACTGTGGGCGCGAGAGTAATTATTGAGCAGGGAAACGGAGTTGTTTCATGGCTCGGGTTGTGGGTGTCAAATTTTAGAATATTTTTTATCATGGGATTGTACACTTGACGTTTATAATCGATAATCTCTTACGCGATTTTTTGTGTGTGTGTGCATGATGCAAAACTACTCAGCCTTTTATACATGAAGGCTTACGACCATCGAAAAACCCAACAGTGATAGTAGAGGCACAACCTGATAGTGGTAAATTGGCCTCGAAAGGCCCATATTCGATCAAAAATTGTCCAACAAGAAATACTCATCGCTACGCCTTGATTGATGATGCAATTTGACGAAATTCCCACGTTTAAGCTTTGGGAACGTCAAATTTGTCATTTTAGGAAAGATTTGGCCTACTAATTCCGAAAGCTTTCCAAATCTTTTTAAGTTTAGATTTTTTTTAGTAATCTGATATTTTATTCTTGTTTCAAAATTTAAGCTCAACTCAAATCTTTTCATTTTTGGTAATTTTTTGATTTTCTTTTATTTTTACCTTGGTAGGAAACTGTTGCCTTTTCTTTGCTTATTTTTCAATACATGTAGGTTTTGTTTTCCATAATTTCGTGATGTATGTCATAGGAAAAATTAGTTCATTGATTAATAAGAATTTCAGAGAATTTTCTCTTTGTTGTGTTTATTATTGAAATGAATATCTCTAATTCAATCAAGCTCGTGAATTTCAGTGATAGTGTCCTTCTCAGCGAAAGAGCGATTATATTTACGTGGTGGTTGATAGATTCTCGAAGATGGTGCACTTTATCCCGTGCAAGAAAATCACAAATGTCTTGAAGGTGGCACAATTATACTTCGAAGAGATTTATCGTTTACATGGATTGCCTTTCTCTATTGTGTTAGAGACACGCTTCCTCGGCCACTTTTGGCATTGTTTATGGGAATTAGCAAGCACTAAACTGGATTTTAGTACTACATACCACCAATAAATTGATAGGCAAACCGAGGTGGTGAATCATTTGCAGGGAAATCTTTTTCGCAGTCTTGTCGGTGATCATGTGAAGAGATGGGATCAAAATCTAAGCCAAGCAGAGTTTCTTTTCAACCACTCTATCAACTGTAGTATTGGATTTCTGCCTTTTCAGATTGTTTATGGTCTTGTACAGAGATCCCCGCTTGACCTCGCCTCAATTCTAGATTTGAAGAGGATTCATGGTAAGGTCAAGGACTTCATTGAACAACTATAACAAATTCACAAGTCCACCCAACAACATTTATAGGACTCCATAGTCAAATATATGCAAATAGTAGACATGAAACGACGATTCATGGAATTTGACGTAGGTGATTTCGTGTATGCTGTTCTTACTAAAGATTGATATCCAGTTAGGAAGTATAACAAGCTGACAGCAAGAAAAATTGGCCTTATTGAGATTATTTAGAAAATTAATCCAAATGCTTATTCCCTACAGCTTCCAAGTCAAATTCGTACTTCAAACATTTTTAACGTGAAGCATTTGATTCCATTTCGCGGAGATAGCACTTCTGATGAGGATGCAAATTCAAGGGAAAATTCCTTCGAAATTGGAGAGGATGATGCAGAACTACTCGGCCTTTCGTTCATGAAGGCCTACGATCACCAAAACTCCTAACAGTGATAGTAGAGGCGCAACCAGATAATGGTAGATTGACCTCGAAAGGCTCATGTTTGATAAAAAATGACCTAACAAGCAATGCTCATCGCCACGTCATAACTGATGATGAATTTTGGTAAAATTTTCTCGTTTAGGTTTTGAAAATGTCAAATTTATCGTTTTAAAAAAGATTTGACATACTAATTCCGAGAGCTTCCCAAATCTTTTTTAGTCTAGATTTTTTTCAGTAATCTTATATTTTATGCTAGTTTTGGAATTTGAGTCTAACTCAAATCTTTTCGTTTTTGGTAATTTTTTTATTTTCTTTTAGTTTTACCTTGGCAGGCAATTGTTGTCTTTTCTTTGCTTATTTCCTAGTATGGGTAGGTTTTGTTTTCTATAAATCCGTGATGTATGACTTAGGACAAATTAATTTATTGATTAATAAGAATTTTAGGGAATTTTTTCTTTGTCGTGTTTGTTATTATGGAGAGTATCTCTAATTAAAGTAAGCTCGTTGATTTTGGTGCTAGTGTCCTTCTGGCTGATACGCTTCTCTGCATCAGAGTATGATTTTTGCTTCAGTTTGCGTTCGAGAATTGGTGTTTAAATCCCAACAAATGGTATTAGAGTTGATTGTAGACGATTTGAAGCTATGATTGGAGTACAGGTATTATTTTTTATTTTGATTCGATATAGATAAAAAAAATATTAGTATTTGCATAAAAGAAAAAGGAGGTGGCAATGCAAAAAAAAAAAGACTTTGACGAAGGCTGTTAATTATTCTAGTGCGAGAGAACTAGATGAGTTGATTGTTGAGAGGGGTTTGATCTAGTGTGGTGGGAGCGCGAAATCAACGATTTGGATTTTTTTTTGTTATATCAGATCGTATATATAACAAAAGAATTCAAGCCAGAGGTGTATCTTAAGGTTTTTAGGCGCTGTGGATTCATCTTGGTATAGTTAGAATTTTTAGATTCTGAATAATTTGATGAGATTGAACATATCGACATAGATTGAGATAGATCTGGTGAGATCAAATGTAATCAAGAGCGATCGAATTTGATTGCAGATGATCAAAAATAATTGAGAGCAATCTGATTTAATTAGTAATAGAAGACTAATCATCAATGGATGCAGTTGAAATTTTAGTTACATGTGTAGTCAAGTCAGACGGTGATTTTTTAATTCGACAGATGATTAGTAACCATTACATCTCGATAAATAGATAGAGTGATGACGAACACCTCGATGAATAGGTGTAAGGCATCTTAGTGCATAGGTGCGAGCCATGCTGGTTTAAGTAGGGCTAATTAAATATGACATCAGAATTTACATCAACACTAGTTATTTTCAAGGTGGAGATTGTTAAGTGTATATCTTGTATTCTGCAGACCTAATAATTAGTATTTTATTTATATATATTTGGACTGGATTAGAGTCATAATTCATAAGAAGTCTAATATATGTAAAGTTTGTAATTATATGGGATTAGGATTTTAGACTTGCCTATCAATGGGACTCTATAAATCTAATTATTTGTATAGAGAATTAAATCAAAGGGGTAGAGATGTGAGGAGAGATGCAAAAATAATAAGGTCACGAGAGTAATCCTTGAGCAAAAAAATAGGTTTTATTTCACAGCTCGAGTTGTAGGTGTTGGGTTTTAGAATATTTTTTATTATGAAATTGTACACTCCACGTAATAGATTATCTTTCGCACTTGTAGATATAGACAAGTTGTGTCAAATCACGTGATTTTTTCTTTAGTGTGTGCATAATTTTTGTTTCTATTTGCATTCAAAAATTAGTGTTTGAATCTCAACAATAT
>JAOTRH010040369.1:0-20244 GCA_034768845.1 Heliamphora exappendiculata
AAATTTGGATGAAAAGGATCGGATCAATGAATAATTGGCCGATAAAGGTACATCTCTAAACCTCCTTCCTTCATGGTGCAGAATTGCTTGTTCTTTCCAATGCCTCGGTTTCCCCTCCCCCCTCCTATTGTTATTCTACTGTTTTTGTTTCCCCAATGCCCGCCACCTCTTTATGAAGCATTCTTATTGATTTGTTTTGACTTTTTTGCCTTGTTGTGATTTATTTCAAGTGTGACTTGGATAGAAATAGGTGGTAAACATTGTTTCTTTCCAATTTTAATGTATGGAGATACAAAATTAAACAAATTAATAAAGGAATGGCCTAATGTGTTAGAAGAAATTAATTTTCTTGAATTAATTTATGGGAAAAAATAAATACAAAATTAAACAAATCAATGAAGACATGTCTAATGTGTTAGAAGAAATTAACTGTCCATGAAAGAATTTTTGCTTTTACGTCGATGAAGGAATTACATATTTTGTTTTATCCACAAAATTTGCAATTTGACTACACTCAAAAGTCCATGTTAGAATTTTTTTTTTCGTCATATCACATTAAACAAATCCCCTATAGATAATGATCTTGGATATGTGGCACGATTGAAACATGCTTCTCCTTGGCCTTTAGAATTGAGTTTCAAGTGTTGTCGTGCCACTGTCATCCTACCATTATATGCTTGCCACTTGTCACTTGCCAAATTTATTTTATGCTCACTTATAACATCTTACGATTTTTCCATTCTTGTATTAGTTGGAAGGTAATGTTTAAATTCTCATGGTTATTATTAGCCACTATAGGTTAGATTGGATTTTATGTGTTCTCTAAAAGTGATCTGTATTTTTGTTGCAATAATAGTTATTAGAATCTTACGATTCATAATTTGTTTATGCGGGTTTATTGATAATTAGGTACAAATGTATGTGTGCATCTACTTTAGCGTGGATTAGATTTTGGGTGGTATTTTGGTAGCAAACGAAGCTATTGAAGAAATTAGCTTCAATAGCTAATTTTCAAGGTCGATTTCGAGAAAGTTTTAGCTGTACTCCTGTCCTACTTCTTTTTATTTTGTTATATTGCCGTATCCATATTGTATCGTCTTCGTATCTCTTATTATTATCTGTGCTTCATAATCAAAGATAATATCATAATAGGAACTTACACTTAATTGATGAATAACAATGAAATCCCAGTAACACATTCTCATGCATCATCATTTGATTGATTTGGAAAATGTTAAATTTTGGCAGTTTAGATGCCTATTTGTGGTTGAAACTACAAGGCTGATTTGCTCATCTTTGCTTGAAACTGCAACTATGTCTAAAAAATTTGTCTTTGAAACTGCAGACATTTAAATGTGCATTTTGGTTGTATTGAGCATATTTTTCAAATTTTCTATTGTGGGCAGGATAGATTTGTGGTTCAATTGGAATTCATCCTTTTCTGTCTTAGACAAGGGAATGCTGAGGATGCTCATCAGGCTGCTTTATGGTATGGTTCTTGGTTTCTTGTGTGTTTTTATTTGCTTGAACTTAGAAACCAGTGTTATTTGTGATGTCTTGCAAAATTTTAAAGATCCTTGCATTTAAGTGAATGAACTGTCACCATTACAAAGTGTAGTTGGCCATTGTGCAACTGATAGGGTAAAATCTTCTACTGACACTCTTGCTACTAAATTACTAATGTTTTGAAAAGCAAAATATAGGCCAAGAATCCACACAATTGAAAACGGATATGAGTTTATGTAAAATAATATTTAAAATGTAAAATTCTGATATTGTGAAGATTGATAGTTAGATGGCCTACAAAGTTCAAACTTATAAACCAAACCCATATTCTTTATACTCTTTACTTATCAAAAGAAAAAAAAAGAAAGAAAAAAAACCAAACTAAGCCTTATGATGTAGCAATCAATTGGAGTCGGTTATAAGAATCCTTTTTCTTTATTCCATTTTGTCAAGGTCTATAATTTTAAATTTGAAGTTCAAACTTGTTAGGAAAAAAATCTTACTAATAAACTCCTTAACCCATCATTTTGGCCTGATTTTGCTTTGTTACGTAGAATAGAGACTCAAAGGTTGGTTTGAGTGGAAAAAAATGACTGATCAATCAAAGATATATTTGCAAAATAATATCATATGTTTTACATGTCACTACACTGTAAAGTTATAGTGCAACGTTGGTTATCCTTCAATGTTATTATCAGCAGTTAATGGAAATAAATATTTATATATCTATATTGTATATATGTAGGACAAAATTAAGAGAATGCAACTCTTGTACAAGATGGACTACTCACAAAAGGTCCTATGTGCGACCATGTATATCACAAAGCTCTATAAAACCCAAGAATTGGTCGAGAGTTGGATAAGACTCACTTTGAGTCCAATTATACAAAAAATAAATGAAAGATGTGATATCCTAGTATCCTACATCAGAAATGGAGATGGAGTTCCTGGGTTATAAAGGGAAAATCTTGGACCCTTATACAGCAATGAGGTCTTTTCCTAGGTGGTAGAGACCCTAACAGAACTCTGCAATTAAGTGTGCTTGGGCGGGAGCAATGCAAGGATGGGTGACCTCCTGAAAAGAACAAAACCGTGAGGGTTTTGCTCAAAGCAGACAATATCGTTGCCACGAGAAGGGTCAGGGTGTTACAGATGGTATCATAGTTGACTCTTCCGACCTCCAAGTGTGGGCCCCTGTCGTCTCGCGTGTCATGTGAGCGGGCTACTGAGTGGGCTGATCGATAAGAACTGGCAGAGTACCGGAGCTGGTAGGCTACTGCACGGGGACGTGCAGCCCTAAGGGGGCTGGATTATGATATCTTGATATCTCACATTGGAAAAGTAGAGGGAGTTCCTGGGTTATAAAGGAAAAATCTTAGACTCTTTCATTCAATGAGGCCATTTCCCAGGTGGTAGAGACTCTAACAGAACTCTGCAGTTAAACGTGCTCACACTGGAGTAATGCAATGATGAATGACACCCTGAGAAGAACAAAACCGTGAAGGCTTTTGCCTAAAGCGGACAATATCGTTACAATGTGAAGGGTCGGGATGTTACAGAAGTCTCTGTCACGTCCCGACCCTAGAAATGGACTGTGACTGGCCAGTGGGTCACCTCCCACCTGGGGCTCTTTAAACCGAACAGTTTAGGGTTTCTTATTTCCTTTAAATAACAACCATACATCATTTATATATACGGAAGCGTCTCAATACAAAATATAATTCAGAGTTAATTATGTGAAACCACTTAAAATACATGCTATAAGCTCACAACTCGAGCTATAAAAACAACTATTTGACAACCCAACTATACATATTAAACACAAATAGCAGATTTACATTTCAAAAACTAGGGTTACACCCAAAACTAGGTCAGAACAAAAGTTAGCTCATCAGTACTTGCAAAATAAATTTAAATCACGTCACATGCATAAAGCTCGTATGAGTCTTCAGCTACTAAATTATAGGTTTACCATGGATTCATTTATTTTATAAAATAATATGTTCAAATGTCAATCTTTTAATTTTCAGGCATCAACTGTAACAATCAAAATGTCTATGTATCAATCACATAAAAAACACAGTTGCATATGCATATAACATGATATTGTTCAACGGATCAAATGCCAACACTTAAGGGAGCGACCCTTAAAATCATAATTGGGCATGATCATCCCGTGGTCATCTGGCTATAACCCTACCCTTATCATTGCTCTATCATTGTATCTGAAACTCGCAGTAGCCAGAGACACCGTTCGATCCAACAATCATGCAGCAATATAAAAAAATAATATTTTTTTAAAGATATCCATGGTCAAGCCAAAAATTATCACTTTCACAAATCATTTAGATTTTTCAAATAATAGATAAAAATTCACAAAAACATATCAAGTAATTTAATACCTGAAACTCACCGAAACAAGTGTACGTGTAAGCTGTCGTAGAATTTAACACTGATGATCAATCCAAGCTTATCATAGTACAAAACAATAAAGTTATAGATATTACTCATCATGCACAAATAATAAAAGAATTGCATCTAATTACTATTTTTGGTATAATATTCTTATTTTTATTTTTTATTATTATTATTATTATTATTATTATTATTATGTATTTTCATACCTGTATCAAGATTATTATTATACATTGTACTTTTATTATTATTATTATTATATTTAATCATATTTATAAAAATAATTATTTTTGTTAATTATATAACCAACTTTATATTTTCTTTTTTTTTTTTCTTTTTAGTACCCCAATAGTTCCGTCCAACGAACTGATTTCCGCTACTGATACTACACACACCCACATACACACACACACACACACACACATATATCTTTAAAACATATATTTTTTTCTTAACTTTGAATGATTTCCGCTACTGATACCACACACACACATACACACATACACACACACACACACACACACATATATATATATATATTTCATTAAAACATATTTTTTTTCTTAACTTTGAATCTAATTATCTGGCGAACCGGTTATCGTTAATGGCAACCGTTGGTGGCGATGCGAAGGTGGCCGTGTGGTAGTTATAGACCCGGTCACGGTTCCGGTTTAGGAGTACTGTGGTGGTAGCGGGAGGTGGCCGAAGATGGCTCGACAACCACTGTAGACGAAAATTTTTAAAAAGAAAACAGTGGGTGCGGTTGTGTTAGGTGGTTTTTGGCAGTCTGAGTGGCAGCTCATGGTGCTGCGGTGTGGTGGTAAGTGGTGACTCGCGGTGGTTGGAGGGGTGTGGAGGTGTGGCTGTGTGGAGAGGAGAAGAGAAGGTGGCGTCGGGGTGTGTGGTGATAGTGTGGTTGTTGACAAACGAAGAATAGGGGGAGTGGAGAACTCACCGGCGATGGTTTGGTGATGTCGGCGGCACAGGTGGTGGTCGGCGGTGGCTGCAACCGCGTCTTCTCTCTCTCTCTCTCAACGGTTTTGTAGCCACCGAATAGAGAAAGAAAAAAAAAAAGAAAAAGAAGGATAAAATAAGTAAAAGAAAATAGAAGAAAGATAGAGAAGTGTGTAGAACATCGCTGAAATTCGTTTTTTTTTTCATTATTTTATTATTGTTATTATTTTACAAGATTTTCAAAGATTATTTTAAAATTTAAATAATGAATTTAAATTAATAGTTTGAGTTATTACATTCTCCCCACCTTAAAGAGTTTGGTCCTCCAAACTTATTTAGGCTTTCTCGTGGTCTCCCCACCTTAAGAGTGACAACTAATCAAAAAATTTTATAACTTAGGCGAGTAGTTTCGGATATTGGTGTTGCATGTCGTCTTCTTTTTCTCACGTTGCTTCTCCGCTTGAATGATTTTTCCGCCATACTTTGACTAATGGGATCACTTTATTACAGAGCCATTTTTCTTGTCTATCCATGATTTGTACTGGTCGCTCAGTATAACTCAGATATCTATTTATCTCCACAAGTGGCTGTACGAAGACGTGTGTTGGGTCAGCGACGTACTTTCTTAACATCGATACATGAAAGACATTGTGGATATTAAAAAAATCTGGTGTTAGTGCTTGGCAATAAGCGACTGGCCCAATTTGTTCAATGATCTCAAAGGATCTGACATATCGGGGATTAAGTTTTTTTAAAACCAGAGTTTAGGGTTGGTTACACATCTTTACACGGTACCTTAAGTGCTTATTCGTTGACGTTTTGGATAGATCGGTACTAACAAGAATATCTCTTGCGTACTGTAGGAATGGTCTCATTCGATAGTCAGGACACGTGGGGTGGTTATCACCTGTTCACGCCTCCTGGAGGACCTCTTGAGGCAAGATCCATAGATGAACACGTATATGCCAACGCTACCGAAGGCAGTGCACGTCGATTACTATATCAACACTTGGCAAAAGTAGAAGATGAGGAGTTGTTTTATTTAACCCCAATGAAGAAGGCTGTCGCGCGACACAGGTTTCGGACTATACGACTTATTGCAACAAAATCTATGCGCATGATGGATGATCCTGTTATCTATCAAGAAGCGTTAAATCTTGTTAGAGCCAATGGGCATGGAATTCAGTCAACCCCACCGGGATTCGTACCAGATCTAGCACCTGCCCCCATACCAGTTCCAGAACCTATAATACCGGAACCTAAATCTGAATTGGAGGCTGAAGCACCAATGGAACCTGTGGAACCGGAACATGAGCCTAAACCGGAGGCTGAAGCACCAATGGAAGAAGAAGACCCTGAAGAAGAAGAAGATCCAGAAGAAGAAAATCCCAAAGAAAATAATGTTGCGGTCGAAGAGAAAGTATATCTCGATGAATTGGACTCAATGTCTTACGTAGGATCGGAAGAGTCCATGTCTGGACCCAGGATCGATTGAGGGACGGGTTAGAACAAGTAGGAATCGATCCACTTTTTGACTTTTGATTTTTGGAATGGTGGATGAGATCTCCATCTGTATATATACTCATGGGCACTGACTGTATTTCCGTTGTTTTTGGAAATGGTGGCATGAGTCAACGGATGTATAGACATGTAAATGACTAATCTAATGTATATGCATACATATATAGTTTGGTGTAAATTATTTGTGATATGTTCCTACTTTCTTTTATAGGATTCACAAAAACATGAACAATAACGGTAGTACTTGCGGCAATCAAAATCGAAATGAGGTGATAAATCGTATCAATACTCAAATGGAGGAGATGTGGCAGATGATCTTTGGGTTAGCTCAACACCAACAACTCAATCTTCAAGAAAACCTAATCGCCTTCTTGGAACTCTTAACTCCCTTCTGTTTGCATCTGCTTAACTCTTCTGGCGATTCTGAACAATCTTTAGCTTCTCGCGAATTTGCTTTATTCTTTCCGTGGTTTCATGCACTACATCAGGTCCAGTTAGTTGTTCCCTTCCTATATCAGTCCAACAAATAGGAGATCTACATGGCTTGCCGTATAGAGCTTTAAAGGGGGCTACACCTATACTTATTTAGTAATTGTTATTATATGCGAATTCTGCCAAAGGTAGGTGTTCTTCTTAACTTCCGTGGATGTTCATTGCACAAGCTCGCAACATATCTTCAAGAGTTTGAATTGTTCGTTTTGATTGTTTATTTGTTTGATGGTGAAAAGCCATATTAAAACGTAATTCTGTCCCCATAGCCTTTTAAAAACTTTCCCAAAATCTTGACAAATATCTTGGGTCACGATCTGATGTGATTGATACGGGAATCTCATGTAGTCTTATGATCTCCCGAACATAGAGTCTAGCTAGTTGTTCCATCATGTACGTATTCTTTACAGGCAGAAAATGAGCTGTCTTAGTTAGTCGGTCAACGATGACCCAAATAGAATTGTTTTCTTTTGGAGTGCGAGGTAGCCCAACTATGAAGTCCATCGTAAGATGCTCCCATTTCCATTCTGCAACTGGTAAGGGATGTAATCCCGCTGACTTTCGACGTTCAGCTTTGATTTGTTGACATGGTAGACAGCATCTCACATAGTCCATGACGTCTTTCTTCATTTCCATCCACCAATATGCCTTCTTCAAATCCTGATACATTTTTGTCATTCCCGGGTGAAGTACGAATTTAGACTTATGACTCTTATCTAATATTCGTTGTTTGATCTCAAGAATATCGGGTACACATACTCGAGTTCGAAAAATCTTAAAAAATTATCGATTATAGTAAAAGGGGAAGGTTATTGCGTATGCTTCATGACAATTAAAGATTCATGAATGAAACTATCCCACCCATGATTTTGAATTAGCTACTGTGGTTTTTGCTTTAAAAATTTGGCATCATTACTTGTACGAAGTGACTTGTGATGTTTTCACTGACCATCATAGTCTGAAATATATATTTACACAAAAGAAACTGAATTTAAGGCTACGAAGATGGATCGAGTTACTGAAAGATTACAATATCAACATCCACTACCATCCCGAGAAGGCCAATGTAGTAGCAGATGCTTTGAGCTGGAAAGCAACAGGGATGTTGAATCTATTATTAACAAAGCACCAACTTCTATTTGAAGAGACGGACCAGACGAATCAAGAAGTGATGGTTAAAGGCTCAATTCACGTATGCGCTACAATTATTGCTCAGCCAGCAGTGTTAGAAGAAGTCAGACGTAGACAAAGAGAGGATCCTAAGTTGGCAAAGATCTTTAATCAACTGAAGACGAATCCAAATCCTGATTTTACTATAATTGATAACGTTTTAAGATTTCGAACTCGAGTCTGTGTACCTGATATTCTTGAGATCAAACAACGAATATTAGATGAGAGTCATAAGTCTAAATTCGTACTTCACTCGGGAATGACAAAAATGTATCAGGATTTGAAGAAGGCCTATTGGTGGATGGAAATGAAGAAAGACGTCATGGACTATGTGAGATGCTGCCTTCCATATCAACAAATCAAAGTTGAACGTCAAAAGTCAATGGGATTACATCCCTTACCAATTGCAGAATGGAAATTGGAGCATCTTACGATGGACTTCATAGTTGGGCTAGCTCGCACTCCAAAAGGAAACAATTCTATTTGGGTCATTGTTGATCGACTAACTAAGACAGCTTATTTTCTGCCTGTGAAGAATATGCACACGATGGAACAGCTGGCTAGACTCTATGTTCGGGAGATCGTAAGACTACATGAGATTCCGTACCAATCGCATCAGATCGTGACCCAAGATTTGTGTCAAGATTTTGGAAAAGTTTTCAAAAGGCTATGGGGACAGAATTATGTTTTAGTACGGCTTTTCATCCTCAAACAGATGGACAATCAGAACGAACGATTCAAACTCTTGAAGATATGTTGCAAGCTTGTGTAATGGATATCCACAGAAGTTCGGAAGAACACTTACCTGTGGTAGAATCCGCATATAATAACAGTTGCTAAGTAAGTATAGGTGTAGCCCCCTTTGAAGCTCTATACGGCAAGCCATGCAAATCTCCTATCTGTTGGACTGATATAGGAAGGGAACAACTCACTGGGCCTGATGTAGTGCATGAAACCACAGAAAGAATCAAGCAAATTCGCGAGAAGCTAAAGATTGCTCAGGATCGACAGAAGAGTTATGCAGATGCAAACAGAAGGGAGTTAGAGTTCCAAAAAGGTGATTGGGTTTTTTTGAAGATTGAGTTGGTGTTGAGCAAACCCAAAGATCATCTGTCTCATCTCCTCCATTTGAGTATTGATACGATTTATCACCTCATCTAGATTTTGATTGTCGAAAGTACTACCGTTATTGTTTGTGTCTGTGAATCCTATAAAAGAAAGTAGGAACATATCACAAACAATTTACACCAAACTATATATGTATACATATACATTAGATTAGTCATTTACATGTCTATACATCCGTGGACTCATGCCACCATTTCCAAAAACAACGGATGTACAGTCAGCGCCCAGGAGTATATATATTGATGGGGATTTCATCCACCATTCTAAAAATCAAAAAGCTGATTGATTCCTACTTGTTCTAACCCGTCCCTCAATCGATCCTGGGTCTAGACACGGACTCTTCCGATCCTACATAAGGCATTGAGTCTAATACATCGAGATCTACTTCCTCTTCGACCGTAACATTATTTTCTTCGGGGTTTTCTTCTTCTGGATCTTCTTCTTTAGGGTCTTCTTCTTCCATTGGTGCTTCAACCTTCGGTTCAGGCTCATGTTCCGGTTCCACAGGTTCCATCGGTGTTTCAGCCTCTAATTCAGGTTTAGGTTCCGGTACTACAGGTTCTGGAATTGGTATGGGGGCAGGTGCGGGATCTGATACGAATCCCGGTGGAGGCCATTGAATTCCATGCCCATTGGCTCTAACAAGATTTAACGTTTCTTGATAGATAACAGGATCATCCATCATGCGCATAGATTTTGTTGCAATAAGTCGTATAGTTCGAAACCTGTGTCCCACGACAACCTTCTTCATTGGGGTTGAATAAAATAACTCCTCGTCTTCTACTTTTGTCAAGTGTTGATATAGTAATTGACGTACACTGCCTTCGGTAGCGTTGGCATATACGTGTTCGTCTATGGGTCTTGCCTCAAGAGGTCCTTAAGGAGGTGTGAACAGGTGATAACCACCCACGTGTCTTGACTATCGAATGAGACTATTCCTACAGCACGCAAGAGATATTCTTGTTAATATCAATATATCCAAAACGTCAACGAATAAGCACTTAAGGTAGTGTGCAAAGATGTGTAACCAACCCTAAACTCTGGTTTTAAGGAAACTTAATCTCTGATATGTTGGACTCTTTGAGATCATCGAACGAATTGGGCCAGTTGCTTATCACCTAGCACTAACGCCAGATTTTTCTAATATCCACAATGTCTTTCATGTATCGATGTTAAGAAAGTACGTCGCTGACTTAACACACGTCTTAGTACGGCCACCTGTGGAGATAAATAGAGATCTGAGTTATACTAAGCGACCGGTACGAATCATGGATAGATAAGAAAAACGGCTCCGTAACAAAGTGATTCCATGAGTCAATGTATGGTACGCAAATCATTCAGGGGGAAAAGCGATGTGGGAAAACTATTCACCTAAGGTATAAATTTTTTTGATTAATTGTCACTCTTAAGGTGGAGAGACCACGAAAAGCTCAGGTAAGTTTGGAGGACCAAACTTATTAAGGTGGGAAGAATGTAATAACCCGAACTATTAATTTAAATTCATTATTTAAAATTTAAAATAATATTTGAAAATCTTGTAAAACAATAACAATAATAAAATAATGAAAAAAACGAATTTCAGCGATGTTCTACACACTTCTCTATCTTTCTTCTATTTTCTTTTACTTATTTTATCTTTCGTTTTTGTTTTTTTTTTCTTTCTCTATTCGGTGGCTACAGAACCGTTGAGAGAGAGAGAGAGAGAGAGAGAGAAACGAGGTTGCAGCCACCACCGCCTACGCTGACTACCACCTGTGTCGTCGACATCACCAAACCACCGCCGGTGAGTTCTGCTCTCCCCCTCTTCTTCGTTTGTCAACAACCACACTATCACTGCACACCCCAACGCCACGTTCTCTTCTCCTCTCTACACAGCCGCATCTCCACGTCCCTCCACTAACCACTGCCAGTCACCACCGCACAGCAGCACCTTGAGCTGCCACTCAAACCGCCGGAAACCACCTAACACAGCCACACCCATTGTTTTCTTTTTAAAATTTTTCGTCCACAATGGTTGTCGAGCCACCTTCAGCCACCTCCCGCCACCACCACGGTACTCCTAAACCGGCACCGTGATAGGGTTTATAACCACCACGCGGCCACCTTCGCATCGCCACCAACGGTCGCCGTTAATGATAACCGGTTCGCCGGATAATTAGATTCAAAGTTAAGGGAAAAAATATGTTTTAAAGATTTTATATATATATATATATATTTATGTATGTATGTGTTTGTGTGTGTGTATGTATATGTAGCATTAGTAGCTTGGGAAAATCAGTTTGTTGAAGGGAACTATTGGGGTACTGAAAAGAAAGGAAAATATAAAGTTGGTTATATAATTAACAAAAATAATGATTTTTATAAATATGATTCAATTGGAATAATAAAAGTACAATGTATAATAATAATAATAATAACAAATAAAAATAAGAATATTATAGCAAAAATAGTAATTAGATGCAATTTTTTTATTATTTGTGCATGATGGGTAATATATATAGCTTTATTGTTTTGTACTATGATAGGATTGGATTGATCATCAGTGTTAAAGTATACAACAGCTTGTACGTACGTTTGTTTCGGTTAGTTTCAGATATTAAATTACTTGATATGTTTTTGTGAATTTCTATCTATTATTTGAAAAATCTAAATGATTTGTGAAAATTATAATTTTTGGCTTGACCATGGATATCATTAAAAAAATATTATTTTGTTATATTGCTGCATGATTGTTAGTTCGAATGGTGTCTCCGACCACTGCGGGTTTCAGATACAGTGATAGAGTAGTGATAAGGATGGAGTTATGGCCAGATGACCACGGGATAATCATGCCCATTTATGATTTTAAGGGTCGCTCCCTTAGGTGCTGGCATTTGATCCGTTGAACAATATCATGTTATATGCATATGCAAATGTATTTTTTATGTGTTGATATATAGACATTTTGATGATTACAGTTGGTGCCTGAAAACTGAAAGATGAGATTTAGACAGATTATTTTATAAAATACTTGAATCCATGGTAAACCTGTAAAGCTGAAGACTCATACGAATTTTATGCTTATGACGTGGTTTAAATTTATTTTGCAGGTACTGATGAGCTAACTTTTGTTCTTGCCTAGTTTTGGATGTAATCCTAATTTTTGAGATGTAAATCTGCTACTTGTGTTTGATATGTATAGTTGGGTTGTTAAATAGTTGTTTTTATAGCTCGAGTTGTGAGCTTATAGGATGTATTTTGAGTGGTTTCACATAGGTAACTCTGGATTATATTTTGTATTGAGACGCTTCCGTATATAGAAATAATTTATAGTTGTTATTTAAAGGAAATGAGAATCTCTAAACTGTTCGGTTTAAAGAGCCTCAGGTGGGCGGTGATCCACTGGCCGGTCACAGTCCATTTCTAGGGTTGGGACGTGACAGAGATGATATCAGAGCCGACTCTCCCCACTTCCAAGTGTGGGTCCCTGCCGTCTCGCGTGATATGTGGGCGAGCTACTGAGTGGGCGAGTCGATAAAAGACTGGCAGGTTGCTGCACGGGAACGTGCAGCCATAAGGGGTGTGGATTGTGATATCATGATATCCCACATCGGAAAGGGAGAGGGAGTTCTTGAGTTATAAAGGAAAAATTTTGAACCCTTATATAGCAATAAGGCATTTTCCTAGGTGGTAGAGACCCTGACAGAACTCCGCAGTTAAGCGTGCTTGGGCGGGAGTAATGCAAGGATGGGTGATCTCCTCGGAAGAACAAAACTGTGAGGATTTTGCCAAAAGCAGACAATATTGTTGCCATGAGAAGGGTTGGGGTTTTGCCCAAAACGAATAATATTGTTGCCATGAGAAAAGTCGGAGTGTTACAAAACTCTCTAAACTATCAAATGACGTCAGTTTCTCTCTCTCCAAATGATCCACATCAAGTGAAGTGGGGACAAATTCGAAATCTTTCTCTGGTCTTTTCCCCACCTTAGCCACCTCTCCATCTAAGAAGTTGCTCTATTCGAAATCTTTCTCTGGTCTTTTCCCCACCTTAGCCACCTCTCCATCTAAGAAGTTGCTCTATGATGCCTGCCGGAGCAATCCAATTCACTTTGATTGGCGGATTGGTAATTTTGTGATCAATGTTTTATACATGGGCATGCAGTGGATTTTTAAGGTTTAGTAATTGGCTTGAAATTCTTGTTTAACAACAATAATGGGGGGTCTTTGCTAATCAAAATTTGCCTCGTGAGAATCTGCAATGTAGTGTGTGTTGGCTCAGCTAGTCCCACATCTTGTCTGATTCAACTGGTGCTGATCTCAAGCAAATCAACTTTTGGATTTCTAAAGATGGTAACTTTTATGGCATCCAAGCTCCTTAACCTGTTTGAAATAAAGGATTTACGCTGTATTGTTTGCTAAAGAATCAATTTTGGTGATATTAATTGGAGTTGTGTTGGTTAAATTTGAATCAGGCTCTTGACCTGCCAAACAGACTTCAACCTTATCTGTTCGTATTTTATTCATTACCTCCTTATCTATATGCTCTTCCATGGAAATTCTGTTAAGGTTTTTATTGGAAAGAAGAAGGATGACTGATGATTATTTCCTGCAACCATGCAGTCATGCGTGGGCCTAAATGTGTGAGGGGATTGAATGCTTGAGTATCTGCATGCGCCCTCTCATTGATTTCATCTCGATGGTCATTCTTAGTGTGGGGGAAGTGGGGAACATTTTGGAAGTCACTAGCCTCTGAAGCAAGATTGTTAAAATCGTGATCCTATGTTGGATCATTAGAGGGGTTGGTGCCGGACTACCGGCAAGATTATAAACAAATAAAAGAAAAGGATTCAAATAAAAGAAATAAATAAAAAGAAAATTCACACTCAAAAGAAAAGAAAATTTCTTGATCTCAATATCATGCTTAACCTCAAGATTGTAAACAAATAAAAAAAAATGATTCAAATAAAATAAATAAAAGAAAAGAAAATTCACACTCAAAAGAAAAGAAAATTTCTTAATTTCAATATTATACCTAAACTCATTCACTCAATATCATAATCTAAATAACCCTATTACGTAATGGCCTATTTATAGGCATCTAAGAAAACCCTAACTAAAGTTACCAAAAATAAAATACTACGATCCAAGAAAATTTTGATTACTGTTTCCAAAAATAAAATATCTCAATAAAATAAAAAATATAAGAGATTGCCCAAAATTACTAAATTCTTAAATCTTAAATTATATTCATCCTATGGTTTCTCGTTCCCCATCATATCTCCTCGGCTGAGAAGAACTTTCCTCCAGAGAGTTATAAAAATAAAAGTATTTCTTAAAATGAAGCTCTTGTTGGCGAAACACTTTCTCAACTATGATAACATGTGAGCAGTGAAGAACTCCATGTAGAATATGGTACCGAGAAGCTCCATGAAATGATGGATTCAAAGGATACAGAAGTAGAAAGTGAGAATGTAGCCATGCCTACATAAACACCATCAAACAAAACAAGAGACTTCTGAGTGTCCCAATCAAGTACCATATTCTCCATATTAAACATTGGACAAATATTTAAATTCAAAAGAAAAATATGTCAAATGTGTAAGTTGTCCACATTCAAGAATAGCTAAAACATATGTAACAAATGACAACGTGAAATATTTTATTAGGCTAGATATCTGTGGCACCAAAGTAATAACAAAACCCTGATAGAAAATAGTTGAGATTATCATATATGTTACTACTATTATCAGGTGGAGGAATATACACGGCAACAAGATCAACAGTTTGAGGAGAGGAATGATCTATACTATGAGTTACCTTAAGCTTGGGAGTTTTATCATGGATGGAGTTAATAAAAGGTGCAACAACCATTGATTGGGTAACCTCTTGAGACATTTTGGAATGAGTTGACTTGTAATGGTGAATTTCTTCTTCTAAATATTCTTCAACCGTTGATGCATCATCATAGGCATCTTCTAAATAGTTGTAGAGGATAAAATCTTGTTTTGAATTTCTTTTCGTTAACTCCAGAAGAAAGAGATTAGCAACAAAATATAAATCATTACTAGTGTTTGACAAATTTAAGAAATTTTTGAACTCTATAAAGTAATAAGAGACTAAAATTTTGTTGCATGAAATTGTTGCTAGACTTACTACGGATGGATCTCGTCAATTTTTCAAGGGTGTCCATGTTGCTATGAGAGGCATTCATGAGGGCTTGGATAGTGTTTATGTTGTTTAAAAAAAATAAAAATATCAATCTCAAATTTTAAAGGGAGAATAGTACCTTTTGAAGATCAAAGTTGAGCTCCAATTGTATGTTAACGCTCCAATGAATGTGCAGGAGACCCTTTTTCGAGGCCCAAGCAACCTGGAATGCTGCAATGATTGTATAGCAGTAGAACCTTAAAGAAAGAATTGAAACTATCCAAAATTGTGTTGCTCTTTTTTTCTTTTTTTTCCCGCGACTGGAACTCTCTTTTTTTTTTCAGTTTTTTTTTTTTTTCTTTCTTTCAACTGCTTTTTTAGGGTGGACTAGGTTGATTGTCTTGGTAGCGGGTAATTAGATCAGGTGGGCTTGGGGTCTGGCAGGCTGTGGCTATTTTTTTGTTTTTCTTTTTTCAAATTTCAAGTGCTGGGCTGGGTTTAGTTGATTTAGGGCTGAACCATGGCTAGGTTTTTGGTGGTGCGAATGCAAATGAATTTAGATTTTTTAGATGTATTCTGCTTTTCTTTGCGAATGCTTTTGGGTTCCTGCTGATTCTAGGTAAGAGTGAGATAACTCCTGTAGGTTGCATGCCTAATGCGGAGGTTCAGACTTTGAACCTAGGCTGTAGTGTTGGTTTCTTCCCTCTATTTATTTAGGTATGCCTCTGGACTCCTCTTTTAAAACTAAGGTGGTTTGAGATTCAATAGTAGAGAGGTTTGAAAAGAGGTTAGCTTATTGGAAAAGTCAATGCCTTTCCAAAGAAGGTAGGTTGACCCTTTTCAAGGGCCCTTTATTAAACCTTCCAACTTTCTTCATGTCGTTCATGGTTCATGATTCCTCCCTCGGTGGTTTGTTGGCTAGAGAAGATGATGAGACATTTTTTGTGCTTCAAGAAGGCCTTATTGGGTAAGTAGTTGTGGAGATCTGCTCATTAGGGAGAGAGCTTATGCAGGAGAGTGATAGTGGATAGGTCCAGGTGTCAGAGCGGTGACTGGTCTACAGACCTATTAGAGGAGCTTGTGGTATGGAAGTGTGGAAAGGCATCATGTGGGTTTGGGGTATCTTTCTTCCTTGGGTTTACTTTTAAAGTGGGTAATGAGAGAACGGTGATGTATTGGTTAGACACGGGGTGTGGACACAGATGTTTGCTGGAATTTTATCCAAATCTTTGCAACATTGCGGTGGATAAGGATACCCATGTGGCTGTCTATTCGTCTGGGGAGGCATGGAGCAGGGGTGGGGACTCCTTTGTCAAAAGGCAGCTTCAAGGCTGGAAAATTGACTCAATGATGGCTTTATTTGGGTCTTTGAGGTTATTTAGTCCAATTGAATTTAGATGATTCTATGATTTGGTGCTCATTATCGGTGGCGTCCCCTTACACGGGTCTTGTTGTCTTTGGCATTTGCAACTTTCCTTGGAGAGGTATGTGATGTGCCGAGGCTCCTCCTAATGTGGAGTTCTTTGTTTGGACAACCACAAAAGAGGCCAACCTAACAATTGACAACTTGAGAAGAATGGGCCAACTCTTGGTGGATTGGTGTCGTTTATGCAAAAATGCAGGAGAGTTGATGGATCATTTGTTGTTACATTGTCCAGTAGTATTGTGGATCTAGGATTTGTTCCTGTCTGCTTTTGGGGTTCTTTCGGTGATGTCTAGATTGATGGAGGAGCTTTTTGAGTGTTGGTTTAGAGGATGTTTGAGGAGGAGCAAGCAGAGGGCTTGGAATGGGACACCTCTTTGCATTTTGTGGTGTCTTTGGAGGGAGAGAGATTGTAGATCTTCTGAGGGTACTGAAAGCTCTATCCCTTCTCTGAAAAGGGCGGTGCTTTCAACTATCCCTTTAGGTTGGATTTGCGTAACCCAATTGTATAGAGGTTTCGTTATAGGTTGTTGTTGTTTTGCCTTTGTATACATTATGTGTACTTGTCTCACCCTTTGGCGGTTTGAATGATATTTCTTTTGACTTAGCAAGAAAAAATGAAGATATGTGGACAAAGAACTCTTCCAGAATCCGACAAACAAAAAGAGAGAAGAAAAATGAATGAAAAAACAAAAATAAAAGCAAAACAGAAGCAATGTTGAAGAGGTTGGGAACAACTTTTAAGCTATGGTTTCTGTTCATGGACCCAATATTTGAGTATCAACACAAACACTTAGTTGTCTGATACAACCCTTTAAAGTTTAAGATATGGACAGATTTATGTACGTTTACTTTTCATTGTATCCTTTAATTCAGCCTTGTATTCATAATAGAATTTATATGATCTATCAGTACAAGGTCTTCAAGCAAAAAAGATGGTCCCAAACTCTCATTTCTTTAGAATTTATATGATCCTTCGTATTATTTTGAGATAAGGTATATTTCTAGGTCATTTTTATGTCACACGGAAATATGATACTCGATAAGTATAATATTGGGGTTTAATTTGAAATATTGACAAATTTGGGAACAGCCTAGAAATTTCCAGTGTTTGTCATCCACTTACACACCTCTCAAACATAGTTGGCATGTTCCCCACATCATAGCTTTTAAGAAACTCTGCTGGGATAAATTCTGGATTTATCCTAGTAGAAATGATATAACATGCTTGACTTTAAAATGATTGCCTTGTGACATCATTATATTTCTTGTTCTAAGGGCTTAGAGGTTTGTATTTATATTCTGATTCAATTTTTCTACACGATTTTCATTATATTCTGCAGTTTGATACTTTGATCTGAAGTATATGATTACTGACCAGTTTTGCCTAAATTGAGTGAGGAATCTTGTGTTTGATTTATATATCAATTTACCCAGGTTGATGCTTTGGCATCTTGTTGGCCATCTCCTGGGTGTAAGTTTGTTTTGATGTCGATATTGAGTTTAATCCTGATCAAATGCTGGAGTTAATGGAATCTATAATGGGGCGAAGACCAAGCATTGTCAATATGTTTACCACTCTTCTCTTGAAATGGCTATTTGTAATTTATGAGTATGTGCACTGCAACCAGTTTACATTTGGAGGGCAGGGTAGATTTGCTAATTGGGAGATGAGTGATTCACTAGTCATAATTATTGCTCTTATTGTTTTCATTACTACTATCAATATTTCAAGGATGAATGCTTTTTAGGCTGTGGATAGAATGCGATAGTATGTTATCCAGTGTGCATGAGAGGCCAATTTATGATGGGCTTCATCTTGATTAATTGTGGAGTTGTTTCTCTCAGCCTCATGCAACAACGAGAATTTGGAAGTGACCCAATTGCAAATATGGTTGTGGGCTTAACCTTTTGTCATCTTTGGTATTCTACTATTCCGAAAGAGTTGTGGTCGAGAGATTCAGATGAGTCTTATACCCCTATGCAATCAGAGATGGACTTTAGATTCCATGTCCCAATTGAGAACTCTAAGGGACATGATACAGTTGATATCCATGAAGATGATTCCTCCTTTCAAGTTGATTCAGAAACCTCTGTTAGGAATGACAAAAACTTTGCTCAAGATGTTGATGTTGACAAACATAGAGAAGTTTTCATGGAGGTGGATGATAATATACACAGAGAAACAACTTACAAAAATTACCAATCACAGGGCTTCTACATGAATTCTGCTGATGACAGTGGACAAGAAAAGTCTCTTTCCTCTAATCATGGTGACAATATGCAATATGCATCTACATTCAATGCCGAGGGTGAGTTTTGTAATTTACTTGCTTATCATTGTAATCTTTGTTTTAGGCGGGTGGGCTTTTATTGAAAGGGATATATTAAAGGGATAATTGTATCCTACCTGATGTGCTTATTATGTATGCCATCACCACAAGTATTTTAGTGAAGTGAGCTGGCAATACTTGATATTGCAGTTACATTAGTTTTCAATTTTAATTCAGTTTTGTCTTCTGTTCCATATGAGGACTTGGCTTATGGGACCTTCTGATTGATTTTCGTATTGAAGTTTCGTATTAGATCACATGTATCAATAGCTATTACATGCGTTCTTATTTATTGTTCAAGCATGTTCATGATTCAACTTTCATTAATTCAATTATCTTTTTTGATTGTTGGCCAATTTTCTGTCTTTTAATATGATGTCAGCTAACTATTTGATGTACTGTTTCTTTCAGTGTCCTTTCTATAATGTGGCCACCAGTGAGATTAGTTAGTAATACTTGCAATTATGTGTTTACACTGTAATCTAACAAATGAATCACATTGCCTTTGATGTGGTTTGGAATCATATGCTGAAAATAACAAATGTAAACAATAGATGGATCCTTGCCTGACTTAGCAGGCCTGTAAACATTATGGCTCATGACCATTGCTATTAGATGATGCATTTTCATTTGGAAAACATGTACCACATGCTCAGTGTCTTTCATGATTCACACTGGACACGTAATATATTGCACATTTCAACTGTCTTTGTAGTTGGTATAGCCATTATAGACTATAAGGAGCAATCAAGGACTCTCATTTGAGTTACTTCCACACCAAAAGAGAAGATTTCTGTGGAAGCTATTACACTTTAACTAGAGGGAATAATTGCCACGTTTCTTGCATTTTAAAATGAAGAATTTTGATTGGAGGTAAAATTCTGGTGTTTGAAATGTGAACATTAATAAAAGATGCACCAACCATACTTGGCATAGGTTTTATCAATGTTCAATCTGAATGAATGAAGATTTGAAACTTGTTATATCATGTGGAGGAAACGTGAAACTATATGTGACTCAATTTGTTGAAATGTAGTATCAGGATGGAGGATGAAGTGCTCCATGTTGAAACATAGAAGGGAATACTAGTAAGCTATGCAATTTGTCGACTATTTGCTCGCTGTGTGTTTTATCGCAAAATCTTGTCTCTCAATGTTTGATTTTCCTTGGTTTTCGGTT
>JAOTRH010040380.1:4283-20242 GCA_034768845.1 Heliamphora exappendiculata
TATACTTATAATACAACTTGAATTTTCATAAATAATATGAAAATTAAATTCTTACAAAATAATAATTAATTTCCTAACAATCTCTCCCTTGACAATATAAGATAAATATAAAATTCCTAATTACACAAGACACATCTTCAATGTGTAATTTTCTAATAAAATATCTTCAAATCCTGATTTAAGAAAAATCTTCAAATCCTGATTTAAGAAAAATCTTCTTATTCTTCTTTTCCTGATCAAACAAAATAAGATCATATCTCTAAAAAGATCAAGTAAATACAAATCATTAAAAATTTAGTTTAAAATCAATTCAAAAAATAGAATCCCAAACCACATATTCTTCTCCTTTTTGTGTATGGCGTGAAAGTGCTGCTTAGAAACCACAACGAAAAATCTAAAGAAGCAATCACATGAAACTGATTTTCTTGAAATGTTTATAAGTTCTCCATTTTTATTTATATATATATTTTTATTTTCTAAAATTTAACAATATTATAATAAAATAAATCTTTTTGACATTTCAAATCAAAAAATATAAATCATTCAATAAAGATAAGAATTTTATGAATTTTCAAAACAAAAACGAACTTAAGGTTTAATGTCACGAGGAAATAAAAAAGACTTAGGCAAGAGTTTACTCGATTTTTTTCTTTAAATTACATGTTCAATCCTTATGTTTGATCGATATTTCTTAAAACATATTTATATAGTTTTGAGAATTTTCACACTTTTAAAGTCAAACTGGATAAATTCCTAAGGTATATCTGTTGAAGAAAGACAGAAGTTCCCTCTCAAAAAGAATTGTATAGATAAAAAAAATATTTATGCTTTTATTCGGCGGCTGTCACACTAATACGAACGAAAAGACAAGTTTCGCATAAGTAGCCATTTCTTTAAGCATGTTCGTACAACAGCATAAGTGGCGGCGTTTACACTAAAATGAACAATAAAGCAAAGTTTGTATAGGTAGCCATTTCTACGTGCATGTCAAAAAAAGTAGCATAAACAAAGGTTTTCATATTATAACGAACGAAAAAACAAGATTCGTATAGGTTGCCATTTCTATAAGTATTTTATAGTACAAACAATTCTCAATGAGAATGGACCAGCGAATAGCTAAACAAATGGGGGTGGTTGTATATATCAACATCAACATAGGGATCCTACCATCATGATTAATCAAAAAGTGTTCTTTAAAAAATATTAAAAAAGATTTCAATGAAAAATTTAAACACAAGTTCGGTTATCTTTTATTTGAAAAATAATCAAGTAGATTCAAAATTATGAATTTTTTAACTTCTTACTGACAAAAATCAAAAATTTATTTTTTATTTTGATTTATTTCATAAAAATTAGTATACTTTGTATTAATCGAGTTTTTCAGATTTTAAAAGTCAAAAGAACTACTACAAAAAAAACTTACAAGACAAAAGAACAACCACAAAAAACATTTACATATATATATATATATAAAACCCTTTTTTTACTTTTTGCTTTTTGCTTTTTTTTGAAAGAGGGATAAATATTATTTCGAGACACATGTTCCAGTTGGAGTGATTCCAAAGGTTTTGACAACAAGGCAGTTCTTTGAGGCATTGTGAACTGAATTCCCTATCAGGTCTGACTTTTTAACCCATACAGATCGAATTTTAGGCAAGGATATCATTGGGTTGCTGAGTTTCTGGCCAAAAATAGCTTTCTATCAGTTGGTCGCTCGGGCGCCCAAAGAGTCCGCTCGAGTTCCCAATGGGGTCACTCGAGCGCTCGACTAGCAGTGAGCTAACTCGTGAAGCATTCTGCATCGGGGTCTAATGTGTCTCAATATTCTACAATGATGACAAATAGGAACAAAGTTTTTTAAAATTGTTTGACTTCGATGAATATTTTTGAAAAAAAAATTTCTCAAAATTTGACTCTTAAAGTGAACAGACTTTTTAAAAATATTTTGACGAGAATTTTTTAGAATATTCATAACTTTCACAAATTTGATTTTACCTAAATCTTTTGGGGCAGAAGATATTTGTGAACATACTTAAGTTCGAATCGATCTGACGCCTTTTTTTGCACAGTTAAATTTTTTTCTAAGGTTAGGGAACCTGCATTTAATTTCTTAAGTGTAGCATTAAAAGTATTGAGATCTTTTTGAAAATTTAAAACTTTTAACTCAAATAACATTTTTGACTCAATATTTTCATGCAAATTTTTTCTTAAGATTGACAATAATATTTTTAAAAATTGTGCATAATTCAATTAAGTCATCTCTTTCGTTTTCAATAGCATTTAATTTTTTTTGCTAAAACAACTTTATGAGTTTTTAACTAACTAACGTCAGATAAATTTGTAGACTTCGTGTTTCAAATTTTTTATTTTTTTATTTTTTTATTTTTTTTTATTTTTGTAGTCAATTTTAAATTCATTTTAATCAATTTACAACTTCCATCATACAATTTTTCATATGTATGCTAAAGAGAATCGCCATCTTCCTATTCACAATCAAATTCATTATTAATGTCAATTGACTCACTTTATGAACTTTTACAAACATACTTGGATTAGTGCATGTGTGTACATGATTAGCATAATTTAATAAAACAGTAAAAGCAATAAATTTACCATCATTGTCAGCTTCATCATTGTCATAATTATTTGCAAAAAAACTGTCTTCCCATGTGATTTTAAGAGTTTTACCTTTTTTCTTTCTCTTCATTGGACATTTATTCGTCACATGGTCATAATCTTAACATTCAAAACACTATATGTCTTGAGATTAATTTTTGACCTTTTTATTATTATTCTTAGAATTAGTTTTGAGTTTATCTTTATTTTTATTTTTCAAATTGAGATTGCTACAATTTTTATTTTAAAAAACCTTTTAAATTTTTTTTAACAAAATATTTCATAATTTCAACATCAATCTCATCATTTTCCTTATCCTTGTCAATGTCATCCTGAATCTATTTTAAAGATATACTTTTAGATTTTTTAGGTTGACGTTGACTAGCTTCATAAGTTTGAAGATTTCTAACCAACTATTCCACTAGCAACGTATAAATATCTTTGCTTTATTTAATAGCGATAACTTTTAATTGGAATCTCTTGAGAAGTGATTTTAAAATTTTTCTAACAATGCGGGTTTCTATAAATTTTTTCACCAAGAATAATGATAAATTTGACTATGTCACTTAATTTGGCATAAAAATCATCAAAGATCTCATTATCTTCCATTCTTAAAATTTCAAAACTGGTAGTGAGCTTTTAAAATTTTGAAATTTTTATAGTTATAGTACCTTCATGGGTGACTTCAAGCATATCACACGCTTCTTTAGCAATTTTATACGTGCAAATTCATCAAAATTCTTCCAGTGTGACATCATTAAAGATGACATTGATAGCCTTGCTATTCCATCTTATATTTTAAAAAAAAAATTTATCCTATTTTTCAGTTAATTTTAAAATACAATTATCTTCAAACTTGACAGTAGGTCGGGTATAGCCATTAACAACTAAAATCTAAACTCTTTCATTGATGAATTTTAAAAATGCTCGCATTCGAGCTTTTCAATAAATGTAATTTCCTTCATCTAACATGGGTGGTCTAATGACTGAGTTTTCTTCTTTTGAAAATTGAATGATTAAGATTGATTAGTACCATTTTTTTTAAAAAAAAAATCTTTTACTTTTGAAAAAAAAAATTTACTCAAAAAAAATATAACCCCCTTTTTTAATAAAAAAATTATAATTACTTTTGAAAATAATAAATCTACTCTGATACCAACTAAAAAAATATTTTTATGTTTTTTTAATCAAACCAATTAAAAAAATATTCTTTTTATGTTTTTAATCAATTTATGTCGTGAAATGCAAGAAGTAACTAATCAAGCATCCAAACTCATCATGTAAGATTTTTTACGTGAAAAACTTCACTTGGGTAAAAAATCACGGAACTAATCATAATCCAAATAAATCAAATACTAACTAATTGAATAGTTACAACACACTCACTTATAGATTTTGATCGAATCCTTAATCCAAACGCCTTAAGTTATTTTGCTGAATCCGTATACGTTGTTCCCTGTTTGATCACCGTAGCAACGAATCCTCGAAATTGTCAGTTTCGCAGAATCTTCTTTCAAAACTTAGAACACCGTCTAAGATTAGTCATGACCAATCTTCGAATATTAGAGCACGACAAACGATTTTGATTAACTTTCAAGCTCTAAGATATGAAGTTCATAACATAATTTCGTACTTGGCCTATGATCCTTTATATAGGTCTCAAAATTAGGTAATTGGAATTTTAATCAAATTAAAACTGTTTGGGGTCCGTTCGAGTGCACTTGGGACCGCTCGAGCGGTCATGTGCCAGATTGTGTTCTGTTTGCGCAATCCTGTTTCATTGGCTTGTACCTTCATCTTCTTATGCTATACTTCAGTCTTCCAATTTAAATAAAATTCTGATTCAAAGACTCATAACTTTTTTAAGACTCATAACCTATTTAAGATTCACAAATCAATTAACATATTATAAGAAACCTAAACAAATTAGAATTGTTAGAGTTACCCAATTACAAGAACTCTAAATACATTAGGAGTTTTATACTTATAATACATTCTAAATTTTCATAAATAATATGAAAATTAAATTCTTAGAAAATAATAATTAATTTCCTAACAAAAACAATACCAACAAATTCCTTACAGTGACCGAGATATATGGACATTTTATTAATATGCACATATTTTAAATTAATTACACTCAAAGTACAAATTTTAAAAGCATAATGTATAAGTATTTAATGCATTTTATAGGTTTTATTAGCAAAAAAGTGGGTTCCACTTAATGAAAATAATGTTTTTGATACTGTTGACAATGAGATTATTAAGTAACGATTTCAAAACATGAAAAGTTATCAAATGCAATTGTAGAAATTTATTTATTTATAATATTTTTTTGTCAAAACAATAGGAAGAATATATAAAAAGTGTATTTTATGTGTTAGTTGAGACATTTAGTTTAATTTATATTGTGCGGATAACAATGTTCAGATGACTCTATTAACAAAAATTTCTTGAGCTGTCACTAATTTTATAACGAGGAATTGAAAAAGTAAAAAATCTAGACAAAAGATAAAAAATAAAATAAAATAAAGAAAAGCCACAAAAAAGACAAAGAAAAAGCTATTCCAAACCGTGCTTCATTTCTTTACCATTTAGAGCATTACTGCAAATTAAGAAAGAAAGGCTTAATTCAATTTTTCCAAGAATCGCATCAAACAATTAGGGTCCCACAAAAGTGTTAAGGAACTCTTGGTTTAGTTCTTGCAGTTTTCATTTAATGGAAAATCTCACTTTGTTTCAGTTTTCACTTTTGTCCCAAAAGGAACTTTTGCCCTACCAGAAGCCAAATATAAGCATAGGATGAAAATGAAACTAAGATAAAATAAATAGAGCTAAGTTTTTGTCATTTTTTAGTATTCTTTTTAAATCTATGAATTAAACAATAAAAAATATTTGAACATACTGAGTGAAACATCGACACAAAATGTTAAAATAAAGCCTATTCTATAAACAATAGAGATTTCAAAAAGTGAAATAAACAATTTACAAAAATAAAGTTTGAAAACTGAGCTAAAATAATCAATTGTATACAATTCGTGTTATACCAGAATTGAAGGAAGTGAAATAATAGAATCATATGGGTATTTAATGTGATTGTATTGTGCTTACTATTTTTACTTAAGCATGATTTTTATTATTAGTATTAAGAAGTTTAAATTAATCCAACTAAAAATCAAAAAGAAAAATAATTAGAGAGTAAAACAGAAACTAAATGATTAAAAGTAACTAATGAAATAACTACTAAAAAGTAAACTTTGTTTTAAATTGAGTTTGAATTTAAAAATTAAAAAAAATGTTTGAATTGGAGTTGCAAATATATATAACTTCCTTGTAAAACAAATGCTAATTAATATATCAAATCGACGTGAATTCTTTTCTTGTATATAAATTTTTTTTGACGGCTCTTTTCTCTCAATACTCACCAAAATACCTTACTGAAATAATAATGAGGTCTAATATCTCGAATATAAGGGCTTATATATATAATTCTTATATATAATAGATGTAATTTTATTTACTAAATAAAAATATAATTGCCAACGTGTAATCTTATTTAATTTGATAAATCACTTCTTAATTTTTAGTAACTCATATATCCAAGATAAATATGATCTATCTCTCTCTCTCTCTCATATATATATATATATATATATTAATCAAAATGGGATTCTTGTGAGAATGAATGTGAAAACTCTATATCTTTAAATTGTTTTTTAAATTCTTGATTTTATAATTATTTAAAAAGTATCCTAGTGGTTACATTTTGTTTTCTGATTTTAATGTATTTATAAAGCTTCAATTGACTAGCTCACCTCATGATTTATGGTTTAATTACCCTTTCACTTCCTATATTACCGAAGAATGTTTTAGTTAACAATCGTTGCCCGTCGATCATTGGAGGCATCCACTGATCTTTCACCGCTAAGTTATTGGTTAATTACCTTATAATTTTTGACAATTAGTAAATCTACAAAGTAAAAAAAATAGAAATCGAAAAAATTCAATAAAACCAAACAAAAAACTCTCATTTGGGAGGAGTCTGGTTGGGAACTAGAGCAAACTTTAACTTCATTATTCTCATTTCCATTTGTACTGTCCGCATTTTGATCACTCCTTTCTTTTGTGGCCACTTCAAAACAGAAAATGCAATGTAATACTCGTCAAAATAATTACGTAACAGTATTCTATAATTAGCTGAGTTTGTTATGGCAGAGAAATTTTGCTGGAAAAAATCTCCATTCAACCCTGGATTTATTAATAGATTTATAAATGGGCTATCAATTCAACTCTTCATTTCTCCATGCATATATGCATCTATAATCATTAAAAAAGCATAAAAATCTATCAAGACCGTTTATTTTACTCCACGCCAAGATTTAGTTTTCTCTCCTTCAAGACGCAAAGTTAATTCTTCAGAGGGGATTTTTGATTTTCAGGCTTTTTACAACAAACGTTTAGATTAAACGAGACGAAGAGATCATGATTTTAAATCAATTTCCCCCAACATTACAAAGCCATCGGATTTTATACTGTAATAGCCAGCTCGTTTAATTTATTTGAACTTTTGCTCAGAGAGAGAGACAGAGAGAGAGAGAGAGAGAGAGAGGAAGAAGAAGAAGAAGAAGAAGAAGAAGAAGAAGAGCAGTAACCAAAGAAGTTACAAACCCAAAACCATCTATATTCCAAAACATGAAAATAAGAATGGAGATGACAAACTAAAATATTTGTTGTTTGCCAATAGTCGCATTGTAAAACCTGACAGTATTATACTATTATTGCTCCTTGGTATGAAAATATTAACAACTTTTGTTCCGACCAAACATACGAGTATATAAATTGAATTTACGGGTAACGTCCGTATAATATTGTAATAGCCAAACTTGTTTATTTGAACTTTTGCAGAGAGAGAGAGAGAGAGAGATATGATGATGATGATGATGAAGAAGAAGAAGAAGAAGACCAGTAACCAAAGTTACCAAACCCAAAATGAAAATATGAATGAAGATGACGATCGAACTGAATTATCTGTAGTTTGCCAGTACTTAGATTCTAAAATCTGACAGTATTATTGCTCTTGGTGTGAAAATAATAACTTTTGTTCCGGCCAAACATACGAGTATATAGCAGGTTCTTTTCTCTCCCATCCAAGAAGGGCTTGTTTCAATATGCTTTCGGGTGCGCTGTTTGCTTGCCCATACGTCGTCGGCATTGTTAGTTCACTTGGAAATGTAAGATATCCATCCTTCTCGATGAGGTTAAGATCTGGCATTAACCTTCTACTTCAAGAGCTAACAAAAACAGTTAAAAGCCTAGTGAAAACACAATGCTAGTGACAATCAGACATGCAAGATCTACTCGAAACCAGCTTAATTTATGCCAGAGAGAAGAACCAACATTTTTCAAAACATGGGGTTCGGATCCATCCACTGGGTTCGTTGTGCTCCACATGATTGCAATTGGACTTCGAACTACATGTTTATCACTCACCCAGTTGATGGATCCGAATACCATTTCTTCAACCAAGTTGGTCCTATTCTCTGGTATAAAGACGGTCTCAAATTTCACCTTGTACTTCTGCTTCTCACCAACCTTTTTGAAAGTGAGGGTACGGGGTTCAACCGTAATGGTGACCTTCTCCGTTGCCGGAATAGCAACAGTAACTCGGTACACTTCCGGTAGCGTCTTCCCAACACAAGTTACTGTTCTTATCAGCTCTTGAAGGTTATTGTCGGGTTTGAACACCACCGAGAATGATGGGTAGTTGAGATTTCCAGGTGAACCAACATTCCCTGAGCAGGGGTTTGGTGTGGCCACAAACACTTTCATCTGCTCCTCAGTATAGTTTAAGCTGCAGAGAAAAGTGATGTAATCTGAAACATCAGCATCGTAGATGAGCCCCGGATCTGCAGCTTGCTCCGGATTGAGATAACCAGAGCCCATACCCAGTGGCGTTGCTGGTTGCCCATCGTCAGTGATTGGAAAGCCTCGATTATCACCAGTTCTAGCCGTTGTCATCATAGCCGATCGAATGGCAGCTGGCGACCAAGTTGGGTGTGCCGCACGGAGTAGCGCAACAGTTCCGGCGACGTGTGGGCAAGCCATCGATGTCCCTGACATTATATTGAAGTTAGACCGCCTTGGATCAGAGAGAGATCCAGTTATTGGTATACTTGGAACAAAAGCTGCTAATATGTTGACACCGAGGGCAATAATGTCTGGCTTGAGAATCTCCAGAACTATTGGATTGGGACCCCTTCCGGAGAAGATTGCAAGCGCCGGTGCTCTTTCCTTTCCTAGTTGACCATTATAGAACTTGAAGCTTGCTGTTGGGTTCGCTGATTTGTTTATGTAGGTCAGAATGGCAACTCCTTCGTTGAAGCCTACTCTTACAGCAGGCAAAGGGAATGCAACGTCCTCTAAATTCTCTTCCCTATTTTGTTGATTGAGTTGGATCAGCCCTACCCCACCTTTTATTTGTATATAGTGTCCAATGTCAAAGTCATTAATTTGTGTGACTGCACATACTACGATATTCCTTATAAAATTATAAGGAGTTACTAGCACAGAGTCGCATTCACTGATATACACTAATGTAGAGTTATCAGTGTTAATGGCACTGGAAGAGTACGAAGAGGAACCTATGAAGTATTTGCCATTTCCAAGCAAGACATCAACTCTAATCACACGATCGATGGATCCAGCACCCACGGTAGTTAACCATGGTGCTGTGTTTTGCACCGCATAAAGATTTGGACCAGTATTTCCTGTTGCACAGGCCACAAAGATCCCTCTCTCTATTGCACCAAATCCACCTCTAGCAATAAAGTTTTCATAATAAGACAAATCATATCCTTCTATGGAGAGAGATAGTACATGAAGGCGGTCTTGGATAGAACTTACCATGGCAGCTATGATGTTTGAATTGGAGCACACATCCCTTACACAAGCCTTGTACATGGAAATTCGTGCATTGGTAGCGATTCCCCTTGCGGTACCATTTGCAAATCCAAAAAGATTAGCCTTTTTCACCGGGGCACCGGCTGCTATGGAAACAGTATGTGTTCCATGGCCATCTCCATCTCTTGGTGAATGATAAGCACCGCTAAATTGCTTCGTTGCAACGTCGGATTGGAGGTTTCCAAATCCCTTGGTAAAGTATTTGGCACCTATTAATTTTCTATTACAAAGATTTGAGTTGAAGTCTGGTTCATTTTCACAATACCTCTTCCATCCGCTAGGCACTAGCCCAAGTCCTGCGTCATTGAAACTTTCAGCTTCTGGCAAAATGCCACTGTCCACTAAGCCAATAATAACATCATTGGAAAACTTTGTCTTTGGCCAAAGGCCATAATCTACATTAAGCCCCAAAAACTTTGGTGACCGAGTAGTGTGAAGCTGAACGATTGCTTGGTCCTTCAACACAATTGTTACTCCTCGCTTGTTAGTAATATAGTGAGCTTCTCCCTCCGTCAACCTTGCTGCGAAGCCTTTTAAGATCTCGTATTTATAGAAAGTTCGCCCATTCAACCACTCCGCCTCATTATAAAGTGAAGCCAATGTTGAATGATGGTTCAAGAAAATTACATAACTAGACATGTTGATTCCATTAGCAGAGTTCAAGAAGAGGGCAAAAAGAATGGAAACGAGCAATTGGTACTAAGCCATTATAAAAAAGGGTAAAGATCGAACAGTGGTTTGGTGATATATATAAAGTTGACAGTTAGAAAACTTGGATGAGAAAGTTTAAAGAAAGCAAATAAAGAAGCTATCGATTTTTGAAGGGACCAAGTCAGCTACAGACTGATATGCCGGTGTGACTAAATACCGCTCTATTTATAAAGGAATTTGTTGAAGAACTTGAGCTATGTAGGCGCTGTGGGACTAAAAAGTTTGGGACATTTCAAAATTGCATGCTGCTTCTATTATTTAAATGTTGGCAAAGAGGTAAAAGACAAAAATTGATGTGGCCCAACTAACAAGCTCTTTGTTCACATACAAGAGTATGATGTGTTTGGATCTTTAATCTTTATTACTTTATTTTAATTAACTTTTGCAATAAAATATATTATGACTAATTAAATTTTAAAATATGTATTTGAGCTAAAATCAAATTTATCTTAACTCTAAAAATCAATTTTTTAAAAAACAATTATTATAATATAGGTTTGGAATTGATGCACTAGTTTTAGAAAATTTACTCATGCAACACCCAATTCTCGATACATATTACTCAATACTCTCAATATCGTTGTCGTTACGTATTATAAAATCACTATTTAAAACTATCATGTTATATTCTCTTATTATGATATTCTGGTATCCCACATCGGAAAGGGAGATGGAGTTCCTAAGCTATAAAAGAAAAAATTTTGGACCCTTATATTTGACGAGGCATTTTCCTAAGTGGTAGAGACCTTAGCAGAATTTCGCAGTTAAGCATGCTTACGCTGAAACAATGCAAGGATAGGTGACCCCCCTAAAAGGAACAAAATCGTGAGGGCTTTTGCCCAAAGCCGACAATATCGTTGCCATGTGAAGGGTCGGAGTGTTACAGATGGTATCAAAGCCGACTCTCCTCACTCCGAGTGTGGGTTCCTGCCGTCTCGCATGACATGCGGGCGGGCTATTGAGTGGGCGGGTCGGTAAAGGACTAGCAGGCTACCGGAGCTGGCAAGTTACTACACGGGGACGTGCAGCCTTAAGGGGGTGGATTGTGATATCCTGGTATCTCACATCGGAAAGAGAGAGAGAGTTCCTGGGCTATAAAAGGAAAAATCTTAAACTTTTACATTCAATGAGGCATTTTCCCAGATGATAGAGACCATAGCAGAATTCCACAGTTAAGCGTGCTTACGCTGGAACAATGTAAGGATGGGTGACCCCCCTGAGAAAAATAAAATCGTGAGGGCTTTTGCTCAAAGAGGACAATATCGTTGCCATGTGAAGGGTCGAAATCTTATACTTAAAAGATGGCGGTGGCAATTCATATAACTTACAAGTTAGATTATTTCACATGACACGTTTCAATTCTTATATTAATATTGCATTATGCAACCACCTGGTTTTTTTTTTCCTTACATATGGATTTTTTTCTTTTTTCATTTTTAGTAATTGCAACTTTCAACCACTTGGCGAGAACTTTTCAATAAAATTGCATTTTGATTAGAGAAGATGCAATTGAAGAAAGAGTTAAATATACAACTGCAAAAATGCTGTCCTCCACAAAAAAAAAGAAAAACTTTGTTTAGACGTAGTAGAAGGTCCATTTTATTTTATGAGAAAAGAAAGTTTTGGAATTGAGAAAAGAGCATTTTCATTGCAGTGCAACTCACTTTCCATTGGAAGAAAATGATAACCCTTCAAGAGTTATTATTGCATTCTACTTCGAGTTATATCACCAATTGTTGCATTTCCCATTAAAATTTATTTGAGCAAGAATTTTCAATGTTTATAATTTTCCAATGAAACAAGAGAAATATAAGTAACAAAAGCCCACGTGAATTCTTTTCATGCACATGAAATTTTTCTTAGTAGGTAGTAGCAATAGATAGAATGACTCTCTTTCTCTCTTTATTTCTTTAACAGGTAAAAACCAAGGAAAATGTCTCTCTCTCTCTCTCTCTTATTATTTTACTTGCCAATATATTAATGAACAGTGATATCATGTATTTTTTCTCGTACAAAAATTTCATATTAGCTGTCATAAATCTTTTAATAGGCATAATTGCATAAAAGGTGCAATGGCCACTATTTCTGTGTTTTATTGTCATTTAACTATTTAAAAAATTTGGAAAACATTAGGTATGGCTTCTCAAAACATTAGTTGCATGGATGTTCCTAATCTAAGAAATCAACAAATCTGTATCTCTATCACTTTCACAGATATTACTATTTTTTGAACAAATATTTATACATTATATACCTATTATTCACCGTCCAATGGACGATGATTAGCATTTTTCTTCAATAATTGTAGGACATAAAGACAAATTCAAATGCAACAACTTGTTTCCTTTTTACATTTAAGATTTTTTATTTTTCATTTTTAGCCAATACCCGTAGAAGAAAAATGACTATCTATTAGACAAGTCATAACAATGACACTTACGGTTTTATTCACAACTCAAATTTGTTACCTTTTTGACTAAAAATGTAAAAAATTCAATAGCTCGTTTGGAAAAAAAAGCAACAAAGCTAAGAAGTAGAATTAAAATATTAATTCTTGAAATACTTTATTCAAACTTCCACTCTATTCTATATTTGGAAAGAATAAATCTTATAATATATGGTTTGAATTATTGGGAAAGTGTGCTTGGAGATTATTGAATTAACCAATTATGAGTTACCTATTAGAAATTAATATTTGTATATAAGAAATTTTGTTTGAATTTGGAGCCTGTATTAGAGAAACCACGTTTACATAAAAATATTAACATTGCCATTTGTTTTCACTTGCATACATGTTATTTAATACAATTTTTGAATTCCCATGCTTAAGTAATTGCACTTCAATTTAAGTTTCAAGATCACTAAAATGAAATTATATGCATATGAATATTAACAAAATACCATATTTTTTTATACAAAATTATAATTTTATAGGAGATATCGTGGTGGTGATGATAGTAGTAATCGTGGTGGTAGATGAGAAAATAGTGGTGGTGGAGGGGACTGAGGTCAAGGGTTTGGGAATTTAGGGGTGGGAACTTCAAGAATTTAGCTAGCTAGTTTAATGTGGGTACTCTTAAATGCTTATCTTTAAACTATTTTTAAAATTTTAATAAATTCAAGTACAACACCCATTCTTCAACAAATTGCTTCCTCAATATAAAATCACTATCACGTAAAAATGAAAATATATACATAAAAAGGAACAAGAACTAAAATAGACTAAGTTTATTTTGCGCATATAAAGGTAGGCACGACACACATAAATGAAACATGTTACCCCAATAGTGTACAAATGACCATTGGGCTTTGTTTGGATTGGTCTTGCCAATATATGGAACTTTCTAATGAAAACAAAGGCAAATAAATGGACCACAACTCACGAGGATTCTTTTCACTCTCAATATCTCCCAAAATACCCTATTGAAACAACTAATAATAGAGTCCAATATCTCAAACCCAGCCTTATATTACCCAAGAACATGGAAAGTTGGAAGGACATATATATGCATTTTCTTTTTCATTATATAGATGGATGGAAGAAAATTAGAAAGTTAATTATTAAAATCAATTATTCTTTTATTTTTTTCATTTCAAATTTAATTTTTTTAATAATTAGATTTTTTATATTTAAAGATAATTAATTTTGATTGATTCAAATTATATATATATATATATATATATATAATTTGTGAAAAGAATATTTTAATCATCACAATGCCAATCACACTCTACAATGGAGAAAAAATATAGAGCTTCGTCACCTCTTATAATAGGATTTTTTTGAGTTATCTTATCACTTTCTAGTGGAATAAAACATTATTTGAGCAATTGAAGCCAATTTAAATTCTTACCAAGTTAATAAGTCTTTATTATATACCATTCAATAATGGATCATGCTAAATACCACTCAATGGGCGGTAGTTAATAGAATAATAAAGATAAATTTTGTTTCAATATTAATACACTTTTAAAAATAGAGCCTATCACTTTTACAGTTTTTACTATACTTTGCACAAATATTTATACATTAGATATCCGTTATTCACCGCCCAATGGACGGTAGTTAACATTTTCCTTCAATAATTGTGAACATAAAGACAAATTCAAATGCAACAACTTATTTTTTTCTTACACTTAAGACTTTTCATTTTTTATTTTTAGCCAATACTTGTGGAAGAAAAATGACTATCTATTTAGACAAGTCATAACAATGACACTTACGATCTAATTCACAACTCAAATTTTTTACATTTTTTACTAAAAATGTAAAAAATTCAATAGCTCATCTGGTAACAAAACAACAAAGCTATAAAGTAGAATTAAAATATTAATTCTTAAAGTACTTTATTCAAACTCCCACTCTATTCTATATTAGATAAGTATAAATCTTATACTATATGGTTTGAATTATTGGAAAAGTGTGCTTGGAGATTATTGAATTAACCAATTATGAGTTAACTAATTAGAAATTAATATTTCGTATATAAGAAATTTTGTTTGAATCTGGAGCTTGTAATGGAGAAACCATGTTTACATAAAAACATTAACATTGCTTTTTGTTTTCACTTGCATACATGTTATTTAATACAATTTTTGAATTCCCATGCTTAAACAATTGCACTTCAATTCAAGTTCCAAGATTATTAAAATGAAATTATATGTATATGAATATTATCAAAATACCCTATTTATTATTTTTTTTACAAAATTATAATTTTGTAGGAGATGTCGTGACGGTGATTATAGTAGTAATGATGGTGGGTAGAGGAGAAAGTAGTGGTGGTGGAGGGGACCGAGGTCGAGGGTCAAGGGTTTGGAAATTTAGGCGTCTAGGGTTCGGGGTGTCAGGTTCAAGAGTTAGGGTTCGGGGTTCAAGGCTCAAGAATTTAACTAGCTAGTTTGATGTGGATACTTTTATATGCTTATCTTTAAACTATTTCTAAAATTTCAATAAATCCAAGTACAACACCCATTCTTCAACAAAATGCTTCTTCCTCAATATAAAAACGCTGTTACATAAAAATGAAAATATATACATAAAAAGGAACAAGAACTAAAATAGACTAAGTTTATTTTGCGCATATAAAGGTAGGCACGACACACATAAATGAAACATGTTACCCCGATAGTGTACAAATGGCCATTGGGCTTTCTTTGGGTTGGTCTTGCCAATATATACAACTTTATAATGAAAACAAAAGCAAATAAATTATGGACCACAACCCACGCGAATTCTTTTCTTGCATATAATCTTTTTTCTATTTTTTATCACTCCCATTCTGTCACTCTCAATATCTTTCATTTTCCAGGAAGCACCTTAATCAATTAGGGTCCCACAAAAGTGTTAAAGGAAGTTCTTGCAATTTTTAGTTAATAGAAAATCTCTCACTTTGGTTTAGTTTTTATTTTCGTCCCAAAAGGAAATTTCACCCTACCAGAAGCCAAATATAACCACGGAATATAAGCATTGGACCACCCACTGACCGCTCTCCTCCTTGTAGAGGCCAAACCGCTTTGGCAGGAGAAATTATTCGAAAAAAAACTTAGGTTCAAATATATAAAAAGTACGAAGAAAACAAAAATAAGATATAATTAATATATATATATATATATATATATATATATATAGCCAAGTTCTTGTCGTTCTTTAGAAATTTTTTTAATGTATG
>JAOTRH010040401.1:0-20241 GCA_034768845.1 Heliamphora exappendiculata
CCCCCCCCCCCCCCCCCCCCCCGGATTGATGTATTTCAGTTAAAAACGAAAAAAACGAGGAAAGGGAAAGGTGTGCAAGTGAAAATGTCTTCTTTGTACATTCCCTTTGAAGATTCAGAAGAGCATTTTGTGAGAATTCCTTTTCGATGTGGAAAATTACTTGTAGGGTGCTGGTTGAGTGCATGGATGATATAGATGCTGATTCACTAAAAAGTGCCGCTGACTACCTTGTGGATGTATTGCAAGACCCTGCAGCTGTAATTTTGGGGTCATGTCCAGGCGAAGGCAAGGTGAGTTTAATTGCTGCATTCACTCCAGGGGTGGTTGACATTGGAATTCAAGCCGGGAAGTTTATCGGTCCAATAGCTAAGTTGTGTGGTGGAGGAGGGGGTGGCAGGCCTAATTTTGCTCAGGCAGGTGGTAGAAAACCTGAGAATTTGTTGAGCGCCCTTGAGAAAGCTCGAGCGGAGCTTGTTTCTGTTTTGTCTGAAAAAGCAAGCTGAATCATTTTCCTTGCTCAGAAGCTTACTGTAGAAATCATTCACTACTGCGATGCTTCAGAAGTGAACTCCCTTTTTGCAATTGCTTCGGCAAGTGCACTTTTGTTATCACATCCCACCATTGGCAGTACATATGATATGACTTTTCTTTTTATTATTTCCTTTTCTATTTTTTTTTTGTGGGGAGGGCTGGAAATTAAAATTTGTAGAGTGCATCTTATACCGTTGGTTTATTTGATCAAACTGTGAACTGGCTTTCTGTGAGCCAATTGTACATAGTCTCTATATTCATATGCCCCTAGAATGATAGAATCAGGCTCTTGTGATAGCATTTGAAGTTTGTTTCTATCCTAGAGTTTAAACTGACCAGAATTCTTTTTTTTTTCCTCCCTTTTTTCCCTTCCTTTAAGAAGACCCATTGTTCAATATTCATATTTGAAGTCGGTTTGAAACCGTTATGGTAAATTTGGATGCCTACGGTTTTCCCAATTAGCAGGCAAATGGAAGGTTAATAATATTTTGCAACAAGAAGAAAGAAAAGAAAGAAAAGAAAAGAAAAGAATAGAATCATGTGCTTTACTCCAAACAGCCAATCTTAGCTGCTATATTTTGGCATCATTCTTCCTTGGGTTTGTTCCTATCTTCTCCCCTCCCCTCATCAGCCAGCAAAACCAATCATGATATTCACCAAACCAAACTTATCCTCTCGCTTTCTTTTCATATTATTTTTAACTTAAGAATGATGCATAATTTAAAAAGACTGATTCAAGATTTTATAATCTCCGCTCGCCAACCCACATTATTGAGGAGCAATGAAAAAAATACTATCATCTAGCTAGTCGGTGAATGTGATTGCACACAAAATTCTCGAAACAATTGAGCACAAAAGTGACAAGAGTCTCGAATGGTACGTACACTTGAAGAACAATGACGCTAACACTTGGATAATGGGATGTGAAAGAGACACTAAAGGTGGGTCCGTCATGACGCATCCATACTCAATTTTGATAACCATAAGAATCGTTGCTTGAGAGTAGGAGGGAAGAAACCTCAAACCTCTTTATTAAAGTGGAAATACTTTTGTCCAATCATACATAAATGAAACAGAAAACGCAACATTTTATATGCAAGGATGGACCAAGGGGTTCTAAGTTTCTAAAAATAAAAAATCATTATTATAATTAAAAGTGTATAAATAATTCGTCAATTTATACTAATTTGTCTACTATATTAATTCGTCATCCTGCACCAACTTGCACCAACCCTTGAGGTTTAAGTGGAGGAGAGAATTGAGTTGGGTGGGTTGAAAAAACAATCGAGACTAATGAGTTTATTACTACTTATTTTTCAATCTCAAAGACATACACACACCACACACACATATATAGTAATATAATTTTAATAATTATAAGAAATAAAGTAGATCATATATACTTTTATAGTTTTAGTAGCAATGTTACATGTGAAATATTTTTTTAATGAGTATGCATTGTAAATGTTATTTTTTTTTTATTTTATTGAATGACTATTGTTTTTGCTGTCTTTTGCTTGAGTGTTAAGAATATTTAAAAAAAAAAGAAATTGCAATAATTTTTTGATTTTGTAAAAACTAATTTTAACAGTTACATAGCGTGTCAACCCGTTAAACAGCTAGAAAATTGCAATCAAACCCAAACTTACTGGTTTTGACAACTAATGGGTTGATATAGGGTTTAAAAAACTTTCACCAACCAAAAAGATTGACTAATTAGAAATTTTCACCTAACCTGCGCGCACCCTACTTATAGTAGTATTCATTTTTAACGTCTTACAATTATGCCTCTGTTTGTGATCATTAAAAAGATATTTTGTTTAGTTTAGCTCATATTTTAAGTTACACTATTTGGTATTTCTAAAAAAAAAAAATCGTTATTTTTTTTAAATGCCTACATTATCCCATAATCTTCAATAAAAGTCAATTTTATTCTCAAAAAGTAAAGAAAATCAAAAAGGCATTCTAACTACTACAGTTTAAAAATAAAAAAAATAAAGATATGTTACATATTTTAATAAAAAATAAAAAATTATCCCAAACCATTTAAATGCCAAAAGTTACATTATCGCCGGACAATATAATTTTTTTTCTTTATCTTTTCTATTAAAAAACCTGCTAAAATAAACCTCTAAAAACCTACATTCCAAACAAGCCCCATGTGGGTTCGCATACGGTAAATCTTATTGCTTTACATATACATGAGACATGCTACTAATCCCGAATAATATGACCGAAAAATTGACCGAACTAATCCACCGTCTTAAAGCAAGACTCGCCATGAAAAAAGCTTTTGTTCTTGAATCTGATGAAACCCAACGACAGCAACAAGAAGAAAATGTCATTCCTAACGCTATGAAGAGGCTTGAATTCGAGCTCGAAGAAACGAAGTTGGAGCTGAAGTTGCTGAAAGAGAGGAAGTTAGAGACCGAGGTGGTGTTGGCTTCGCTAAACGCGAAAAATACACAAGAACATGTCGAGCATATGATTTCTGCCATTTCCTCATCATCCATTGCTAGATACAAGCTCAAGACTCCTCCCTTCATCATGCTAGATTCTGCGATATCAGCATCAACAACAAGAGTTCGAGTCCCCTGTGATCTAGTAATTTCTTGACTACCGACGGCAACAAAAAAAACTCGGGAACCCATGACCAAACATTCAAATGAAAAGAAATTGTCGTTGCTTTTGGATGGACTGGAGCAATTTGATATTGTACTGACAGTTAAATGTTTATCTGGCTTGAGGGAGGTGAATATGCAAATAGTCGATTGAAGGTTGTAGGTTGTATATTGAAGGGTTTGAGTTGTGAATTGAAGGTTTCAGGATACCTTTTAAAGGCTTCAGGTTGTTAATTTAGGTTTTGATTCTTAGCGGCTATGGTGATATTGAGTTTTTAGGCTTTTGATTGTTTCAGAAAGGGTTGTTAATGGCTGTTCTTTGGGATATTGAAGACAAATCTAGGGCTGTCAGTGATATCAAGTTTTTGAGCTTCGTTTTACTAATTATAAAAAAAAAAAAACTTGGGAAGAAGATGATGCTCTTTTCTTGCCACGTTTTTTATTTTATCGACACCAACTAAGATAAAATAATTCAACAAATCAAATAAAAATCCACCAAAGCTGTATATTTCAATTTGGACCAGCTTGGACTCTACACAAAAACTGTATATATAAATGTATACCAATGAGAATATTCTTACTATTTTTTATACTGAAAATGTTCACGCTATTCTTAACACTTAGAATGTCGTTAGTATTATTTATTAGTGATAGTATCTTTTTCTCCCACTACCTTCTCAATTACAAATGATTCCTTAATTGTAATGTATTGTTATATGATACACATATACACATATTTACCAGTGAGAATATTTTCGCAGTTTTTGATACTAAGAATGTTGTCACTGTTTGACACTGAGAATGTCTTCAATATTTTACAAATTTTTATTTTGGATGCAATTAATTTATTATTTTTGTATTTTTTTTTTATATTTTTATGATCAAAACTATTTATTATGTAATATTTATTAAATAGATTATTTTTATAAAAAATTAAATTAATTAGACATTAATAACTTTGTGAGTAGATCACATGTATTAAAATATAAATAAATGGTAATATAATTTTACAAAAAATAGCGATAAACAAAAATAATCAAATCATATAGTTAAAAATATTCAATTAATTTAATTTTTTATGTTAATAATAAAATTAATAAATATTATAAAATAAATAATTTTATTATAAAAATATATTAAAAAACACAATATATAAAATATTTTTAGCCATAATCTACGCATAAGAATATTTAAAATAGAAACACTAAGTGCGCATTATTACTTTTGGTAAAAAAAATCTCGATAGATTATTTCGGAATAGTATTTCCGTATATACATTCACCTCCCTTGTCAAAATTTTGCGTTCCTATTGTGTAAATGCACATCCACCACAGAAGCCTTTTTGTTTTCAACCAGGATCCTCTTATCATACTTTTTTTTTTTGGTGTGAAATACATCAATTTAAGGACTCACGATGCATCAATTTAAGGATTGATGCATTGCATCCAGAAAAAATAGCAGAGGATCCGGGTTCGTTCTACCATCCTTAGTTCTTACGCAGCTGTCAGTGCATAGGCAAAGAGCGTGATCAGAGACTACTGAATCTGAAACCCATCATTTATATATATACTTTACTTTGTCCCGCCGCGTATACGAAATTGCATGTCTCTTTCCTTGCCATCTAAGTCTTTATTTTTAACGACACCAACTAAAAAGATAAGATGATTCAACGAACCAAATGAAAATCTATTAGAACTGTACGTTTCAACCTGCTAGCCTGGACTCCACACACAAAAACTGTATATATAATTATAAATGTGCGTTTCATTGTTTCATCAATGACTCATTTCCCTCACTTTTTCCCATCACTTTCATTAATTACGAAATGGCTCTGTTTCTCTGCTTCCTCTTCTTTCTCATCTCTTCTTCAGCAAGTGCTTGTGATCGTTGTCTGCACCAAACCAAAGTTGCCTACTTCTCCCAAGCATCTGCTCTTTCATGTAAGAACTCAGAAACAACTCGATATCTTCTTTTCTTTTATTTTGTGAATTGAGAAAACACAAAATTGGCATAGACCCAGATGGTATTTTTCCAAAATATTTAGTGGGTAATCTTCGCGTTTTGCAATTTGATGCAGCTGGAGCTTGTGGGTACGGTTCGCTGGCTGTAGGCTTCAACGGCGGATACCTTGCAGCTGCTGTTCCTAGTCTTTACAAAAATGGAGCTGGTTGTGGTGCATGCTTTCAGGTTTGTGTTTTTCTCTTCTTTCTTTCTTTTTCCCGCGGATTGGTGGTATGGACAGCATGATTGTAAATATCAGTCAATCGTGTATTGAAATTTTGAATTTCCGATACTCATATTTATTTACGTTACTTATGTATTAACCGATACAGTTTGATATCATTGCATTATCGTTACGTATACAAACACCTTGATTTAAAACCTTCATGGGCAGTAGGTTTTGCAATATATATATAATTATGACAGTGGGTAATTTTTTTGGACAGATAAGATGCAAGAACACAACTCTCTGCACCAAACAAGGAACAAAAGTGATAGTTACTGACCTTAACAAGAATAACCAGACAGATTTCGTTCTCAGCAGCAGAGCTTTCATGGGCATGGCCAATAAGGGTATGGGCCAAGACATTTTGAAACTTGGGCTAGTGGACGTGGAATACAAGAGGTTAGCATATACATACATCTATCTGTAACATATTTGCGTTTAATAAATTTTTTAGGTGTGATATTGGTTTTGTTACACCCACTCCATTAAAGAAGTATTGACTGTACGTTCCAGGCTTAAATGCTGTGGGTCCTCACATGCCCCGGTTAACAATCACATTAATAGCGAATAACGCTCTAAGAGCATTTTCAACACAAAATTTTAAAATAGCTAATTAAAATATAATAAAAAATATATTTTTTATTTTACATAACTATTTTTTTTATTTATGCATTCTAACATTACTCTTTATTTTAGCAATCTATTTAAATTATTATTTTTTTAAAAAATTGTAAAATTTTTAATTTTTAAAGTATTTTATTTTAAATTTTATATTTCTCTTTTAACCTTTTTTTTTTTATAAAAAATTTATCTTTCCACCCATTTCAATTAAAAATGAAAATGAAAAAAAAAGAGAAAAAAACAATTGGGGCTGATTTTGGACAAACAACGACGGACGAGCTTCCCGTCGCAATCTTGAACGGACGAGTGTCACAAACAAATTGGGGTGATTTTGAACCGACGACGACGAACGAGCTTTCCGTCGGCATCTTGAACCGACAAGTGAGGCGGTGCCTGTGACAGGGATGACGAAAAACGAGTTTCCCATCGGCATCTTGAACCGACGACGACGACGAACGACGAACGACGAACGACGAACGGCGACGCTTGAACCGATAACGACGACGACGACAGACGACAGCGCTTGAATCGGTGACAACGACGACGACGATGTTTGACGACGACTGACGAGCTTCCATGGAAGAGGTGCTTTTGGCGGGGAGTACATGAATTGCGAGCGCTCAAAGGCTCGCCACATTTGGTGAGCGAAAAGGCAAAATTGTAAATTAACAAGCGTGATAGAAGATGTGTTGAAGGGGCATTTTTGGAACACACTAGTCATTTAGCCAACATGCATGCTTTAGCTGTCGTGTTAGAGATGCTCTAAGATGTCTGTTATGTGTTCATCAAATTATTCAATGCTCTCATGACAATGACCCAATAATTACATGTTTCAATAGTTATGTCTTCCTCTTCTCATGCATTAAAACTATTGAATACGTGTCAAAATTCTTGTGTTTTAAGATTCTTGCACGATTTAGCAGCTTTCAATGCATTAGAAAAAAGCAACATTCAAAATCCATCCTCAAAACAATACTCCACTATAATTATCTAATGGTACATATTTACATATAAAAAAAATACAAAAAATGGTAAATCATATTAAGTACTCAAATAACTATAAAATGCCTTCTAGTTAAACAAAGTCCCGGAATGGGTAAAAATTGCTTATTGATTTATTTCTCATCGTAAATTTTTCGTTTTTAATAAATTTTTTTAATTATTTAATCAAACTATTATATTTTTAAGACAAACTTATTAAGACAAGTGAAAAAAGTAAAGTATATTTATCAAGATGATATAATTTTTTTTTATAAAAGATGAAAATAAACAAAAATAAGCCAAAACAAATGTTGCTTGTTTTCATCTTTAATGATTTTTTTAATTATTTAATTAAATAAAATTTTATTTTTTGAGTTCATATTATCGAAACAATTTGAAAAAGTAAAAAAATTTAGTCAAAAATTAAAAAAAAAAATAGATAAGACAAAAATAAACAAAATGTTACTTATTTGCCCATGCAGGGCCAAAGAGAGAGATGGGTTATAGATATTCTTCGAAGGGGAAAGTGAATTCCTGTTTGAATTTGCTGGTAATCTCGTAATCAGTTGCTTATCCTGTTCTCTATTGCATGGAACAGAGTACCTTGTGAATATAAAAACCAGAATTTGGGGGTCCGTGTGGAAGAGATGAGCCAGAAGGCAAATTATCTAGCAGTAAAGTTCCTGTACCAAGGCGGTCAGACAGAAATTGTAGGAGTCGATGTGGCTCAGGTAAATTGAAAACCACCATTGTTTGATAAAACTTGAGAGAAACCTTGAAGTGAGAGTCAAGTTTATGGATATGTGAATCTTTCCGTGAGATTAAATCATTCAGGCACCAGATTATGTCCTAGCCATAATGTGTTTGTTGTTGTTCTTAACTTGTTATTTTTTGGTGACTTGAATTCATCTCAGATTACGCTGATTAATGTTTTGACCTGTTTTATTATATTGGATATTTTTGGGACCAGAATTCCTATATAAAGAGTGTATACGGCCTCTATGGTTGATGGTGTGTAAGAGTGACGGATATTTCTAACTTCTTGTATTATCTTTATGTTTATCATTAGACGTAAACTTACAAGTTGAAGTATGGTGTCAATTCTTCCAAGTAGGTTGGTTATTTTCGCTTTATTTATTCCGTAGTAACATTCTTGATTATATGTGTAGGTTGGGTCAGCGAGCTGGACATTCATGAGTAGAAACTACGGGGCGGTCTGGGACACAAGCAGAGTACCAAGTGGGGCATTGCAGTTCCGATTGGTGGTGACTTCCGGGTACGATGGGAAGTGGATTTGGGCCCGAAATGTGCTGCCTGTTGATTGGAAGGCTGGGGTGATCTATGATTCCGGAGTTCAGATCAGTGATATTGCACAGGAGGGTTGTTCACCGTGTGACGATGGGGGCTGGAAATAAAGATCGGCTTTCAATGTTTCAGTTTTGTGAATAAAATAGTTTGGTTTTGTCTTGATTCCATGAATATATATATATATATATATTATGCGTTAAAAAATCAACACAAAGCAATAATGCAGAACAAATAAACACAAGTACACAAGGTACGAGTGATTCGGCGCAACGGGTGAGAGAAGGTCAAAATTAACTGTAATCAATAAGAATTGAAAGTTCTGTTTTGCCTCAAATTAAGCCTCTCTTAAATTTTTTTTTTTTTCTAGAGCATCCCTTTATTATTATTATTTTTTCTGGCCTTAAACTAGTGCATAACTAGCGCCTTTATAATGGAACCGTCTGGACGCCATAAAAGTCCCATCTGGACGGAACTCAGTACGAACATGGTGTTGCCCACTAATCACCAAAGTCTGGAAGCTCCCTGGTTCCATCCGAATGAGTTTCTCTAGAAACCAAACCATCATTACTAGGGTTTATAACCGTGATATAAGATTATATCTTTACAATCACGGTTTTTCAACCGTGGTGTATGTTGATTTTAAATCACGTTTTTTTTGTGAGTGATTAAAAATAAAAATAATTGAGATAAAAATATAATTAGTGTGATTTTTAAGGCTTTAGTATATCAATTTTTGCATTAGAGATGTCAACTTATTTTTATCAAATTAATAAGTTGTGCAATTGCCAATTTTTTTTAAAAAAAAATAATAGCACATCTCTTTTTATTTAATCTTACTACACCGGTGAGGACTTTAGAGAAAGAAAGGAACAATGGTATTTGAGTGGGACAGGAGTGGTTTATGCCGTGTGGTCCAGAAATGGTTTGGGGGTAAAAATGAATTGGCGATGATGAACTAGCTTCGGCTAGAAGTGGAAATATGATAATGAAATCAATAATATTATAAACTTAGAAAATATTTTTAAAAATTTATTCAGAATTTAAAATTAGTAATTTAAATTTATTTGTAGTATAATTCATATAATACACAATTAAATTTGAACTATTTATTTTAAATTCAAAATAATTTTCTTAATTCTTTTTCGTGGTCTTTAGAATTACTGTAATGGAATAGCAAATCCTCAAGTATTGGATTTGTAATCCCATCCCTTTCATGGGATTTATAAGCCAACTAATTTGAGGAATTTGTAGTTCGTATCAACTAATAGTTTGATCTGAATTTATGAGAACAGATGTAATTTTAGAAGAGCACCAGATTGATGATAATTCAATCCATATCTCTATGACGCCGATCAAAAAGGTTAGAGAGTTCTCTCTCTCTCTCTCTCGTATCAGAATCAGAATCAAACTTAACAATAATTAACTGCGGGTGCAGAGTTTGTGGGTGCGTAACAAACAAATGATCATCCACCCCCCCCACCGAGACGAAACGAGGACCATAAACTCCATAGTTGTACCGTATTGATCGGTATCGGTTGGTGCGTATTATTTGTTGATACGATTTAAAACAAAAATAATATGTTAGTTATTTAGTTTTGCATAGGTTAAAAAATCATATCAATGTGTACTCAATATATCGGTCAATATCAGTATATATTGGCTTATACTGGGTCATATTCACTACGTATCGATTTATAATTAATTTTTACTTAATTTTTTATTTTTATTTTTGTATTTTATTTTTATACTCTAATTCAAGTATTAAATATAACATAAAAATGAAAATTTTAAAACTAATCAATGTTAAATTATTATTAAAAAATATACATGTAAAATTTTATCGTTTTCAAATTAGCTATCTCACTATAAATAACAAGATTAGATTTTAATTTAGACTAATTAATTAAAATATTATTTTAATTAAATAATTATGTTATATTAAATTATTTATTATTGAACAATATTTTGTAAAAAGATATAAAAAATATTTTATAGTGATAAATTCAAATTAATACCCAGTATTTCACCGATACAACGTACCATACCAAAAAAATCGGTACACTATATATTTAGAACTATAATAGAATTCTCTATGACTGGAAAGGTATAGTAGAGAAGGGCATCTCTCTCTTATTAAAATTGCCTCTCTTTCTATCTAATTAAAATTTGCAAGAATGCTCAAATTAAGAACACTCTTTCTAATAATAAACACGCATAAAAAAAATCTCTTTGAAAATTCTAACTAACCAACAATTAATTTTTTCTAAGATGTACATCACAAATTTATAACTAAAGATAACCTACCCGTACTAAGGAACAAGTAAATAAAAGGCCACACTTGCCTGTCACGATAAAAATAAAAAAAAATCAAAAAAATACCAAAAACGAAAATATTTGAATTAGACTCAAATTTCAAAAAGAGAAAAACATATAGAATTATTGAAAAAAAAAATCTAGACTTAAATAGATTTGAAAAGTTTTTAAAATTGATAAGTCAAATCTTTCTTAAAACAACAAATTTGACATTTCGAAAGCATAAACGAAAGAATTTGGCCAAAATCAATCATGCGCAGCGATAAGTGTTGTCCGTTGGACTGTTTTTTTTATCTAAGATGGACCTTTTAAGATTAATCTGTCATTGTTAGATCGCGCCTCTACCATCACTGTGTTGAGAATTGAACAAATCACTATAATCAATATAAATTCACAAGTCTCTTAAATCACGATAAGTCACAAAAAATAAATAACGAACAAGAAACACAATTACAGAATGGAGAGATATCGATTTACGTAATTCGACAAGATACGTCTATATTTATATATTTACACTTTAACTATAAAATTTGAGAGAATACTATACAAGTATTTTGTTGTAAAAAGTGAAAAAATATATATTTCAAAACTTAACAACAGTTGCAATTTTAAAATTTTTTAAAAATCACAGTCTCGAATAGACCGATCGATTGGTGTCTATACCAATCGATCGGTGTCCAAATTGATCGATTGATCAATTGATCTCAATTAATTTGTCTATTAATCTTTCATTGACTGCGCTTGATATTTGTATAAACCGCTCGATTAATCAGATTAATCGGTCATTTAAGTTTTTTCTCTTTGAAACACACTCCTAGATTTTTGGGTGGTCGAACAATGAGCCGGGCAGCTACTGATGCGGCGGTGCCGACTGCCGAGACTCCTCCGGCTCTTCTGACACAGAATTTCAGATCAAACCAGCTAAGCCCTATATTAGGCTGATTTGGTAGAGTAGAGTAGGCCTCTACTCTAATTACAGGAGTTCTCCGGCCAACCCCCGTAGTAAGTAAAGCAGCAACAAATGATTGCTCTGCCCAATCACTTTTTAATCTTGTTTGGATTAATGAACTTATTGATTTATTAATAAATAAATTAAAATATAAATAAGTTGAGTTTATTAATTAATTAATTTATTTAGTTTATAAATTATTTCGTTTGGCTTATAAGTCAACTTATTTAGTTTATTTTGATTTATTTAATTATTTAAATGAGTTTATTTAATTTATTTATTTTTTTTTAACTTATTTAATTATCCAAATGACTTAGTATATTTTTTAATTTATAAGTCAAATAAGTTATAAATTATATTCTCCCAAACAGGGCTTTATAAACATTTTAAAGTTGCTTTTTTGGTGAATAAATAATTTGAGAAAAATAATTTAAAAACTGTATTGAAAAGTTTTGAGTCAAATGATCATCTACCGGTAATAATACCTGCTTTTTGGAAAAAAAAAATTGAAAGTTGTGAATGAGTATTTTTTCATAACCTCTATTTTTCACAGCCAATAATAAAACTAATTTTGAGAAGCTTCATTTTAATATGTTTATTTTTTATTTTTTCATAATTATTGTTTATTATAAGCTTAGTTGCACTAAACATTCATTTAATATTAGTAATTTATGTTGAGAAGAGTACTCACGTTAATTTTTTAGCGTTCAACCCAATTGTGAAATAATGAAAAATTAGAACATACCCATATATATGCTACCATTTTCCTACTTTATTTGAAAGATAAAAATAATTTTATTTTTTTATTTAGGCAAGAAGACTTTCTACCAGGCTAGGTATTGATTGTCCTAAAGAATTCAAAAGTAGAACCCCATCAGGACCTATTTTTCTTGGAAGAATAATATATTGAGAACTTGATTGTATTGTAGTCTTTCTCACTATGCTAGGAGATTTTTTTTTATTTATGAAACCTAATAATAGTAGATTGGCTGCTGCTAGAGGATGATGTTTAGCTTATGTCCCTGTTCGTCCTACTTGAAGTGACATAATTATATTAGAATTAATAATATATTAATATTAAATTTATTAAAATAATATTTAAAAAAAAATAGTTTTTTAATGAGTTTAGTACGAATTTTATTTTAATTGAGAAGTTTTCAAAAGCTACACTATATTAATCCCCTTGATTGGGATCGGTGGCTAACAACAGATCACGTAAGAAAATCTAATTCTCAAGTTTGAGAATTAAGAATAGCTATCATCAAATCTAATTCTCAAGTTTGAGAATTAAGAATAGCTATCATCAATCAGGGAAGAAAAATTCAATTCTCCTGGGAATTGAGTAGCCAACAGCGCAACAGTGAGCGCGTGGGAGGCTTTTTATTTTGTCAAAACAGTCTACTTCTCGTGCACAGATCGGATGTCAAACGAAGCCCGATCGTCATGAGATTTTATGGGTAGACTCTCGGCGCCTGATTCTTGATAACCAGCAGTTTCAATTATCAACCGGTGAGATCTAAATTTGAGTTTATTTATCTATTGGAATCTATCTTACGGTGACGATATTTAATATTTTTTCGAGAATATTATTCTTGATATTATCATTTTCTGGGTATGCCTAGAGAGTTATTTATGTAAACTCGTTATTTTGACATAGTGAAGATTTGGAATCGGACTTCGATCCCGTGATTTTTTTTCTTAAGGATTTTTCACGTAAAAATCGGCGTTAGTGCAGTTTCTTTGATTATTATTTATTCTGCTATTATTTATCTCATTTAATTAAGCACGAAAGGAGGAAAAAATATTTTATTTCGTGTAGGCTATTTTGTTTAATTTTTCCCAATAGTGGTATTAGAGCTCGGTTCAGATACAATTTGGGTATATTCAGTTCTTGTGTTTAATTAAATTGAGAAAATATCTGGTGCTATGATTAAATTAAATTCATTAAATTATTCGATATGGAAACCGCAGATAGAAGATGTTCTTTATACTTAGGACTTATATCTGCCGATTGAAGGTGACAGCAAGAAACTAGAAAAAACTACCGATGATGAATGGAAGGTTATGAACAGGAAAATAGTGGCTCAAATTCGTACTTGGGTGGATCAAAGTATTTTTCGCCACGTGACTCAAGAAACCAATACCCATATGTTGTGGAAGAAATTAAAGTCAATGTACGAGAGAAAGACTGCCCAGAATAAAGCATCATTGATCAGACAGTTGGTGAATTTGAAATACAAAGACAGCCGGAGTGTAGCCGAGCACCTTAGTGATTTTCAGCAATTGATCAATCAGTTGACTACTATGAAGATGGTTCTGGATGATGAGTTGCATGCCCTATTTCTATTGAGTTCCTTGCCAGACAGTTGGAAAACACTGGTTGTGACAATCAGTAACTCAACACCGAACGACGAAGTCACCATTGATATGGTGAAGGATAGCATGTTCAATGAGAAGGCAAGACAGAAAGAGCAGGAAATTTCAGCCGAGTCAAATGCCTTGGTCACAGACAAGAGGGGGAGGAGTAGAAATAGAAAATCTTTCAACAGCGACATGCCAAGAAGCAAGTCAAGAGGAAAATCTCAATTCAGGAAGGAAATTAAGTGTTTTTATTGTGACAAAATGGGGCACATGAAAAAGGAACGGAGAAAACTGAAAAGGGATCAGAAACAGGACAAGTTTGACGACAAAAAAGATTAGAAGGATATAGTTGCAGCAGCTTTAGATGAAGGAGAGACCATCATTGTTTGTGATGATGGGTTCATTGGGAGCACAAGACAAGACTCCAGTTGGGTGATTGACTCGGGTGCTTCCTTCCATGTCACCGTACATAAGGAATACTTCATGACTTATACAGTCGGCGATTTTGGTTACGTCAAAATGGGTAATAAAGGTATGTCCGACATAGTGAAAATGGGAGATGTCATTCTATAGACCACTACAGGCTGCAGATTAGTACTCAAGAACGTCAGACACGTGCCAGAGATCAGGTTTAATCTCATATCCACCGGTCAGTTGGATGATGAAGGCTACAAGAACCACTTCGGGGATGAAAAGTGGAAACTCAGCAAAGGTTCCCCAATTGTTGCAAAAGGAAAGAAGACATTCAGTCTCTACACTTTGGAGATAAAAGCATAGCAAATGAGTGATCAACACAGTTGAGCAGGATACCACCACCGAGCTATGGCACAGGCGGCTCGGACACATGAGTAAGAAGGGCAAGCAAGTTCTAGCAAGGAGAGAGCTTCTACCTGACGTAACGGGTACTTGTTTTTAAATTTACATTCATTGTTTAGCTAGTAAACAACACAAAATCCCGTACAATAGAGTCCCTGCATCTAGGAAGTCAAATATTCTAGACTTAGTACATTCTGATGCTTGTGGTCCTATAAATATTACTACTATGGGTGGTGCTAGATATTTTATGACGTTTATTGATGACCACTCACGGAAGGTTTGGACATATGCTTTAAAAATTAAAGACTGTGTGCTAGATGTGTTCAAGCAGTTTCAGGCTAGTGTGGAAAGACAGATAGGAAGATCATTGAAGTGCATCTGAACTGATAATGGTGGTGAGTACCGAGGATCGTTCCAACAGTACTGTGAAGTCAAGGGCATCAGGCATGAGATGATCAACCCTAAGACACCAAGATAGAATGGGCTAGTATAAAGGATGAACAGGACAATCATAGAAAGGGTCAGATGTTTGTTGTCACATACAAAATTACCAAAGACTTTCTAGGGCGAGGCAATGAGGACAGCAGTTGATCTGATAAATCTATCTCCATCAGCTCCACTTGAGGGTGATGTACCAGACAGAGTATGGACGGGAAAAGAGATCTCCTACGAGCACTCGAAGGTGTTTGGGTACAGATCATTTGTTCACATTCCTAGAGATGAAAAGTCAAAGCTTGGCGAAAAATCAAAACAGTGCATCTTTCTGGGATACGGTCGAAAAGAATTTGGGTACAGACTTTGGGATCCTATTGATAAGAAGATTATTATAAGCACAGATGTTGTCTTTTTTTAGGACAAAACCATAGAAGACATGAACAAGAAAAAGGAACCAGCTATACAGGCAGAATATCCGATTGATACAGATCTAGTTCTTCCACCTACCGTGCATAGCAATGACGGGGAAAACACACGAGACAGTGCAGATACTGATGAGGATGCGCCTACAATTGATGGTAAAGTCCCAGAAGAACAAACAGAGCAGACTCACATTGATACTCCAACAGAGCCACAGTTGAGAAGGTCTACCAGGGAGTGTCAAGCCACTAGTAGATATCCACCTACTGAATATTTGATGCTTGCAGATGGGGGAGAACCAGATTGTTATTAGGAAGCAGTTGAGCATGAACAGAGGAACGAGTGGATAAAAGCCATGCAAGAAGAGATGAAAATAGAAGAAGAAAACTCACAGCCCAGGTACAAGGCAAGGTTGGTTGTAAAGGGATTCAGTTAGAGGAAAGGTATTGACTTTGAAGAAATCTTCTCACCTGTTGTGAAGATGACATCCATTCGGACAGTTCACAGGTTAGCTGCAAATTTTATTTTGGAGATTGAGCAAATGGACGTGAAAACAGCATTCCTCCACGGCGACATAGAGGAAGAGATTTACATGGAACAACCCGAGGGGTTCAAAGTCAAAGGTAAGGAGAATCTAGTGTGTAAGCTAAAGAAGAGTTTGTATGGGTTGAAACAAGCACTGCAACTGTGGTACAAGAAATTTGTTCAGTTCATGGCCAAACACGAGTTCAAGAAGACCGCTTCAGACCATTGTGTGTTCCTAAAGAAATTTACAGGAGGTGACTTCATTATATTGCTGCTATACGTGGACGAAATGTTGATCAATGGTCACGACAAGAGCAAGATTTAGAAACTTAAATGAGAGTTGAGCAAATCCTTTGCAATGAAGAATTTGGGACCAGCTAAGTAGATACTTAGCATAAAGATCACCCGGGACAGAAAGAATCACAGATTATGGCTCTCACATGAGAGGTATATTGAAAAGGTACTTCAGAGGTTCAACATGGACAAGGCTAAACTTGTAAGTACTCTACCTGCTAGTCATTTTAGACTTAGTTTACAGCAAAGTCCAACAAGTGAGAAAGGCAGGCAGAGATGAAAAAAGTTCCTTATTCGTCTGCAGTTGGGAGTCTGATGCATGCAATGGTGTGTACAAGGCCAGACATAGCATATGCAGTTGGCGTGGTGAGCAGATTTTTGTCAAATTTGGGAAGGGATCACTAGGAAGCAGTGAAGTGGATCTTTCGGTACCTCAAAGGCACTTCCAGAGTTTGTTTATGCTTTGGTCAGGGCAAGCTTGAGTTAAAGAGTTTCACAGACGCTGACATGGCAGGAGATGTTGATTCTAGAAAATCAACATCAGGATACATGCTTACATTTGCAGGGGGAGCTATATCATGGCAGAGTAGATTGTAGAAGTGCGTTGTACTATCCACCACAGAGGCCGAGTATATTGCAGTAGCAGAAGATTGCAAGAAAATGTTGTGGATGAAAATGTTACTACAAGAGTTGAGGTTGACACAGGAAAAGTATGAACTTTTCTGTGACAGCCAAAGTGCTATTTATTTTAGCAAGAACTCACAATTTCACTTATGGTCAAAACACATTGACGTGAGATATCACTGGATTTGGAATGTGTTGGAAGAAAAGTTATTACAGTTAGAGAAGATCTATACCGACAAGAATGGTGCAGATATGATGACAAAGACTTTACCCACGAAAAAACATAATTTTTGCAGAGAGGCAGTGAGTATGATGAATCCCCCCACATGAGGCGGAGTGGGAGTTTGTTGGTGTCCGTTCCATTTGGGGTGACACAATTATATTAGGATTAATATTATATTAGTATTAAGCTTATTAAAATAATATTAAGAAAAAAAAAGAGTTAGTTTTTTAGTGGGTTTAGTACGAACCCTATTTTAATTGAGAAGCTTTTAAAAGCTACACTATATTAATTCCCTTGATTGGGATCGGTGGCTAACAACAGATCACGGAAGAAAATCTAATTCTCAGGTTTGAGAATTAAGAACAACCATCATCAATCAGGGAAGAAAAATCCAATTCTCCTGGGAATTGAGCAGCCAACAGCGCAACAGTGAGCGCGTGGGAGGTTTTTTATTTTGGCAAAACAGTCTACTTCTCGTGCACAGATAGGATGTCAAACGAATCCCGATCGTCATGAGATTTTACAGGCAGACTCTTGGCGCCTGATTCTTGATAACCAACTGTTTCGATTGTCAACCGGTGAAATCTAAATTTAAGTTTATTTTTCTGTTGGAATCCATCTTACGGAGAATATTATTCTTGATGTTGTCTCCTCTGAGTATGCCTAGAGAGTTATTTATGTAAACTCATTATTTTGACATAGTGAAGATTTAAAATTGGATTTCGGTCCCGTAATTTTTTTCTTTAAGGGTTTTTTACGTAAAAATTGGCGTCGTGCAGTTTCTTTGATTATTATTTATTCTGTAATTATTTATCTAATTTAATTAATCACAAAATGAGAAAAAAATATTTTATTTTGCTACAGGCTATTTTATTTAATTTTTCCCAACAGCTTAAACATAGGTGTTAACGGCCGATAACATATTTGACAAAATGACTTTGATTTTATCACCTTTGAGGCCTCCGATTCTCCATGGATAAATTGAGTTACTATTGAATTTTGGGATTAAGAATTTATTGGAGCTGTGCGGCCAAGATTATGCACAATTAAATAATCAACTTTTTGAACTTTGGCAGCGAGGAGTCTAGAACCAAACTCACCATCCAATCCTCGAACTGTGCTACCCTTTTTGACCTTCATCATGTCTTTTCTAATCAAAATTCTTGCAAAATAAGGGCCTGTTAGCATTTTTTGACCAAGATATAAGTAGAAAGTACCCCCAATGCTCAAATTAAGATTTTCTTAAAGTAATCAATGGAATCAAAGCTAAACTCTCTTCCGCATACCTTTACTCATGAAGGTGTATCTTTATTTACAGAAGTAACCTTTCCTATTCTAGTTCTCCAGTTTAGTTAAGATTTGATCATTTTCCTCTTCATATCCCTAAAGTTCAGGGATTTACATCTATCCCGTGGGCCTTCTATACTTGTTGAGGATCTTCCCTCTTTTGGGATTTACCTTTTGCAGTTGAACGGTTTTGATTTGATAAGGGGATATGATTTCCTGGTTGTTTGAAACACAATTTCCTTGAATGGCTCAGCAGCAAATATATCGAAGAAGTTTTTTATGCTTCCATTTTGGTCGAAGGGGCCTTCTAGCCTTTCTTTAAGCCCGTTCCTTGAGCCCTTGTTGCTGTCAGTTTGGACCAAGTTTTCTCTTATCGGGCCCTATCCACTGTACTATGGCCGAGGTGCCGGCTACGCGCGCCGTTTAATTCGTGTGAAATGTCATGCTTGTGTACGATGTATAAAAGCCTACACATCAAATACACCTTAATTATTTGACGTAAAAGGCTTTTCATACATCCTTTTTTAATTGCTGCAAGTAATTCAACTATTTTTTATTCATCACTTGGCATTCTTTTCGATTTTTCCCTGAATAAAGAAAGATATAAATTCTTTTGATACATAACTAATTTGATCCGCATCATCTAAAAAATGAAATTCAAACTATTGAACTTATCAATTTCAATTTATTTTTATTTTTCTATCCTTGCACGTTCTTTGACATCCACAACTCAGAACTTTGATTCGAGTTGGTAGGAGAAAATAAACACACCCACGCGAACACACAATCACACACAAGAAAAAATAAATGCAAATTGAGCATGATATGAAAATTTAAGTGATTTGACAATTGGTGTATATGTTCACATGATCATATGTTTCCACTATTCTTATGAGAAATAGAGTTACAGTAATGTATTATTTGACAACCAAGGTTTAGAATAAAAACTCTTTTAAATAGATTGTCAAAAAATAGAGGATTTTTTTTTTACCTCTTGTGGAGAATTTTATTTAAAGTGAACAAAAACTCCTTTAAGACAATTTCAGTGGACAAACAACATTTGCCCAAACAAGGCATTATTGTATACACATTCATCATCGTCGGTGTTTGACATTTATGATTTTTCCCAAGCAAAAAGGCGAGTTAACCGCCGGCACACAATCATATCGTGTACGTGTAGGAATGCATTGCTTGCAAACAGTGTCTGTTCGTTGAAAAAAACTTTGAAGTATGTGAGCCAAGGGGTTGCTTGTGAGGCTGCTTTGCTTAGACCCTCATTGTTAACTTGGTTTTTTTTTTTTTTTATTTTATTTTATATGTTTTTTGTTAAGAATATTAAAAATTAAGATTATTCATTTGGTAAAAAAAGTTAAAAAATTAAAATATTTAAAAGTTAAATTAAAATATAAAATTTTAAAATATTTTATTTAAATTTTTACTACTTTTAAAATATAATAATACATTTTATTCATAATTTATTTAGTATTACTATCAACTATATATAATTATTAATATTAAATATATAAAAAATAAAATTATTCACTTTAAATAAAAATAAATAAATAAATTAGCCTTTTGCCCAAACAACTAATTTCAAAAAAATTAACTTAAAAACTAATCATCTTACTTTAAAGCAAATTTAATTTTTTAACTAAAAATGCAAAAAAAATAAAAAAATTAACTTTTAAACTAGTTGTCAATCGGA